>BDUI01039567.1:1820-13412 GCA_002335545.1 Apodemus speciosus | reverse complement strand
GTATCTTTCAGATACTTGACCACCAATCAGGTAGCATACACCAGCTGATATGAGGTTCATGACAGATATTCAGAAGAGGACTGCTGGGTCTGGGTTCAGTCAGAGAAGATTCACCTGACCCTCAAGAGACTGACTGGGTGCTGCAGGGAGTTTAGAGTTCTGGTGGGGTTGGGGGTAGGTGGATGGAGACATCTTCATGGAGACAGTGGGGTGGGGAGGAGATATGGGATGTAGAACAGTCAGAAGGTGAACTGGGGGAAGAATAAAATCTGGAGTAAAAAAAAAAGATTAAATAAAAAGAGGGTATATATGTGTCTATATATCTCACCCAAAAGTGTTTTCAACACAAAAAAAAAAATCTCCCAACCAAAAATATATAGATAAATGGATAGACAGACAGACAGATGAAAAGATGGATAGATGGATAGATGGATACATAGATAGATGATAGAGCCACCAAGCAAGCTCTGGGCTAGATATTTTAGTAGAGAATTCTACCAAACTTTAAGAGAAGAGTTAACTCTCATACCCCTCAAATTATTCCACAAAATGGAAACAGAAAGAACATGGAAAAATTCATTCCTTGAGGCTATAAGTTACCCTGATACCCAACCTTACAAAGAACCAACCAAGAAAGAGAATTACGAGAATTACAGATCAATTTCTCTAATGAACATAGACACAAAAATACAATAAAGTGCTTCCAAACAGAATCCATGAACACATCAAAAKGATCAGCAGATGATCCAGTAGGCTTCATCCTAGACATACAGGGATAGTTTAACATACATAAAGTAAAACATAACATAAATTAAAATAAATAGCTACTGGAGCAGGAACACATCACAGGAGTTAGAAGGAAGATAGGAAAGGAAAGGAAAAATGTAATTATAGTTAAATTAGAAAAAAATAAATAAACAAAACCACAGTAATAAAAGTACTAGAGGCATGTAGGATGATATTAGATTCTTTTAAAAGGAAAAGATGAAGAATTGATGCAGTTCTTTCTCTGGATTCTGAAAATGTGGAGAATGACAGCTATAGCTACAGTGGGGAGGTCAGGTTAATTGATAGACCTTTGAATTTTCTTTTATTTAGATTGGTTAGGCTGAGCCTGTATTTAACAAGGGTCCAATGTTGTTCATAGTCTTCCTCACTTGAATGGTTTCCTTTCTTTRCATACCAGGGACCTCTCACTGGTGGCTATATTTAACTTTATATTCTGTGAGCTAGATATTTTCAAAATCCCCCAGATGGCACCTTTGGAAAGGCTAACCACTCTAGCTGGGGGGGAATCTTCTAAGTTCATTGTAAATGTGGTAAAGAATCAGCACTGAAATCCGTTCACCACAGGACTCATATTCAACCTTTCCTGTTCTCCCAAATACTAAACACTATACTAGAAAAAATGTTCTTGAGAATTATCTTCCTCAATTTCAGAACATCAAATAGTGGCTCCAGATGTTGATCCATCCACTGATCAGGACTATTAGCTTCCTGTTCTATCCTCAGATGATCACATGAATTCCTGCCTACACAGTGGGCCTATGTGTTTCACTGCCCGAGTGAAGGCCTATTATGTCTGAATTTTCACTACAGCAATTTATGAAATATATGCACCTTGTAATTGCACTTTAGGGATGCTTCTCATTCTGGGCACAGGTAAATTAAATTCAGGCTGCCTTACTTGTAGTTGTTCCCCAGGGGAGCTCCATTTTAAACAAATATTTAAAGAAACACATTCTTAGCTGTGGASTTTTGTCCTTGAAGAACTGTTTCTGAGATCTGTGACAGAAGAGCACTAAAAATGAGGCAGACAGAGCTGAAGCTACTGATAAAGTGTATAATGGCTCATTTAKAAGAAATTCCACCAAGAAAGGCTACAGGGGAGCAAGAAAACACCTGTTCCAGAAAATACTTCATGAAAATCAGCAAAACAGAGTCATTACAAACATTTAACATTTCTGCTCTAAAAAGAACCAACATTTAATAAGTCTAAAGTTAAAAGGGAAGTTTCTTTCTGAAACCTGCTCTTTCTTCAACCATCCCAAGTTATAATAAATAAATAGTTYCTTGGCCACAAATCAAGGAATAATGAATTTCTTCCTCCCTTTGATGTTCATTAGTCAGCAAATTATCAAGCTCTATTAATCCTAAGTAGTTCTTAAATATGGGCTCAATCGTATACAAAGAATGACAGACAACTGAATAAAACTGGGAGAACACCATCGATTGGTTTTATTCTTTGCTTGAAAATTTCGGCTTTTGATGTCTGAGGCTTTGCACTGGCTAAACACTTTGTCTTAATGAGTGTTCTATTGCTGCAAAGAAACACCTTGACCATGCCAGCTCCGATAAAGGAGAGTAGTTAAATGGGGATGGCGCGAAGTTTCAGAGGTTTATTCCATTCTCATCATTTGTGGCTAAGGTTTGTAGCCTTATCATAATGCAAAATGCATTCAGTCCAACTTCAACAGTCTTCTTAGTCTGCCACAGGATCAGCATTGTTTTAAAGTCCAAAATTCAAAGTCTCTTCTGAGACTCATGACGTTCTCTTAGCTGTAACCCCTAGTAAAATCAACATCAAAAAATAGATTAGATACTTCCAACACCCAATTACACAGAATATACATTACAATTCCAAGAGGGAGAAAAGGACAGATAGCAAGGAAATACTGAAATAAAGCAAGACTGAAAACCAGCAGCCAAATTCCAAACTCTTCATCTCCATGTTGAAGCACTTGCTGTGGTTTGAATGAGTAGTTCATTCATAGATTTAAATACTTGATCATTACAGAATGGGAATCTTAGAAAGGATTCTGGGATGCGGTCTTATTTAAGGAAGCATGTTAGTGGAGAAGGGGTTTGAGGTTTTAAAGCCCGTGTCAAAACCAATAGGAAGCCTTTTCTATTCCTGCTGCCTGTGGATCCATATGTAGAACTCCCAGCTACTTTCCAGCACCATGTCTGCTTGCATGCCATCCTRATCACTACCAAAATGAAGATGAAGTAATTCTCTGAAACTCYAAGCAAGTCCCAGTTAAATGCTTTCTTGTATTCACCATTGCTCTCTTCAGACACACCAGAAGAGGGCATCAAACCCCGTTGCAGATGGTTGTGATCCACCATGTGATTGCTGGGAATTGAACTCAGGACCTCTGGAAGAGCAGTCAATGCTCTTAACCACTGAGCCATCTCTCCAGCCCTAAATGCTTTCTTTCATGAGCCTTGCAGTGGTCAAGTGTCTCATCACAGTAATAGGATGCAGACTAGGATATAACTTTTCAGATCTCCAATTCCTTTCAGCTTTGTTGAGTGTAACATACTTCTCTCTCTTTTAGAATGGTTCTATACCCAGTCTCAAGCATTCCTTGGGGTGCTTTGGTTCCTCTAAGAAAGGGAACAAAATACTCACAGAAGCAATAAGGGAGACAATGTGTGGAGCAGAAACTGAAGTAAAGGCAACCCAGAGACTGCCCTACYTGGGGATTCATCCTATAAACAGTCACCAAACCCCAACACTTTTATGGATGACAAGAAGTGCATACCAAAAGGAGCATGCCATGGCTGTTTCCGGGGGTGGGGGTGGGGGCTGCCAGAACCTTACAGATACAGAGGCAGATGCTAGCAGCCAACCATTGGACTGAGCATGGGGTCCTCAATGGAGGAGCTGGAGCATGGTTCAGAGGAACTGAAGGGGTTTACATCCCTATGGGAAGAACAATGATTTCAGCCACCGAGACACCCCAAGACTCCTAGGAACTGAACCATCAGCCAAGAGGCACATATGGTTCCAGCCAAAAATATCGCAGAGGAAGGCCTTGTTGGGCATCAGTGGGAGGAATGGTCCTTGGTCAGGTAGAGGCTCAATAGAGGTCCCGAGAAAGGGAAACCGAGGGGGAGAGTGTTGTGGGTGGAGGGGCATATAAATGGAGGCAGGGGGAAGGTGGAGTGAGAGGGGATGGGGGTCGTAGGGGAGGAGGGTATCAGGAAAGGTTTTACTATTGGCAATGTAAATGAAAACAATATTCAATAAAAAAAAGACTTCTACAGCTCTGTCTAAAGATTAGCTGTGAGTCTCAGCATCTGCTTTGGTCAGCTGCTGGGCTGATCCTCTCAGAAGACACTTATGCTAGGCTCTTGTATACAAGCATTACAGAGTATTATTAATAGTGCCAGAGACTGGTTCTTGCCCATGGAACAGAAGTCAAATCTGGCAGTCATTGGTTGGTCATTCTCCTAATCTATSCTCTATTTCTGTCCCTGCAGTTCTTATGGCAGGACACATTTGTGGTCAATGTTTTTCTGAGTGGGCTGGTGTCCTTATTCCTCCACTGGGAGTCTTGCCTAGTCACTGAGGTGGCCACTTTAGGCTSCACATTGCCTACTGCTGGACTCCCTGCAGCCTCCCCTATCCCAGTTCCCTAGCATATCCCAGAGTTCAGCGGTGTTCCCCCTCCCACTGATGATTTCTGTTCACTCTCCCAGCCCTCTTTCTCTGGCTTTTCCTATAYTTGATCCCCCATTACCCTTGCCATCCTCTCTCACACACTCCATCCACCTATAATGACTATTTCATTTCCCCTTCTGAGAGAGATTCAAGCATCCTCCTTTGGGTCTTCCTTGTTATTTGGTTTCTTTAGGTCTGTGGATTGTARCATGCATATTCTGTATGTTATGGCTTGTTCCCACTCATAAGTGAGTACATACCATCCATGCCATTTTGGGTCTGGGTTATCTCACTCAGGAGTATATTTTCTAGTTCCATCTATTTGTCTGTACATTCATGATGTCCTTCTTTTTAAAAGCTGAGTAGTATTCTATTGTGTAAATGAACCACAAATCTGTATCCATTTTTCTTTTGAGGGTCATCTCAGTCGTTTCCAGTTTCATGCTATTACACATAAAGCTTCCATGAACATAATGTAGCAAGTCAACAAATCGTGCCAGTCTAACTGGATATTTGCATGTAGAAGAATCCAAATACATCCATATTTATCACCCACAACAAAACTCAAGTCCAAGTGGATCAAAGTCTTTAACGTATAACTAGACACACTAAATTTTATAGAAGGGAAAGTAGGGAACTGCCTTGAACACATTGTGACAGTAAATAGTTCCCTGAACTGAACAACAATAACTCAGGCACCAAGATCAAAAACTAATAATTGGTACTTCATGAAACTGAAAAGTTTCTGTAAGGCAATGGATACCATCAATGGGACAAAATGACAGAATCCAGAATGGAACAAAAAGGTCTTTACTAACCCTATATCTGAGAGAGAGCTTATATGCAAAATACATAAAGAACTCAAAAAGTTAAATACCAACAAACAAAATAGTCCAATTAAAAATGGGGTTCATAGCTAAACAGAAAATTCTCAATGGAGGATTCTTGAATGACTGAGAAACACTTTAAAAAATGTTCAACATCCTTAGTCATTAGGGAAACACAAATTACAATGACTCTGAGATTTCACTTTACACCGGTNCTCTATTTCTGTCCCTGCAGTTCTTATGGCAGGACACATTTGTGGTCAATGTTTTTCTGAGTGGGCTGGTGTCCTTATTCCTCCACTGGGAGTCTTGCCTAGTCACTGAGGTGGCCACTTTAGGCTCCACATTGCCTACTGCTGGACTCCCTGCAGCCTCCCCTATCCCAGTTCCCTAGCATATCCCAGAGTTCAGCGGTGTTCCCCCTCCCACTGATGATTTCTGTTCACTCTCCCAGCCCTCTTTCTCTGGCTTTTCCTATAYTTGATCCCCCATTACCCTTGCCATCCTCTCTCACACACTCCATCCACCTATAATGACTATTTCATTTCCCCTTCTGAGAGAGATTCAAGCATCCTCCTTTGGGTCTTCCTTGTTATTTGGTTTCTTTAGGTCTGTGGATTGTARCATGCATATTCTGTATGTTATGGCTTGTTCCCACTCATAAGTGAGTACATACCATCCATGCCATTTTGGGTCTGGGTTATCTCACTCAGGAGTATATTTTCTAGTTCCATCTATTTGTCTGTACATTCATGATGTCCTTCTTTTTAAAAGCTGAGTAGTATTCTATTGTGTAAATGAACCACAAATCTGTATCCATTTTTCTTTTGAGGGTCATCTCAGTCGTTTCCAGTTTCATGCTATTACACATAAAGCTTCCATGAACATAATGTAGCAAGTCAACAAATCGTGCCAGTCTAACTGGATATTTGCATGTAGAAGAATCCAAATACATCCATATTTATCACCCACAACAAAACTCAAGTCCAAGTGGATCAAAGTCTTTAACGTATAACTAGACACACTAAATTTTATAGAAGGGAAAGTAGGGAACTGCCTTGAACACATTGTGACAGTAAATAGTTCCCTGAACTGAACAACAATAACTCAGGCACCAAGATCAAAAACTAATAATTGGTACTTCATGAAACTGAAAAGTTTCTGTAAGGCAATGGATACCATCAATGGGACAAAATGACAGAATCCAGAATGGAAMAAAAAGGTCTTTACTAACCCTATATCTGAGAGAGAGCTTATATGCAAAATACATAAAGAACTCAAAAAGTTAAATACCAACAAACAAAATAGTCCAATTAAAAATGGGGTTCATAGCTAAACAGAAAATTCTCAATGGAGGATTCTTGAATGACTGAGAAACACTTTAAAAAATGTTCAACATCCTTAGTCATTAGGGAAACACAAATTACAATGACTCTGAGATTTCACTTTACACCGGTMAGAATGGCTAAGTTCAAAAGTTCAAGAGACAGCACATGCTAGGGAGGATGTAGAGCAAGGGGAGCACTTCTCCATTGCTGGCAGGAGCACATACATGTACAACAACTCTAGAAACAAATTTGGCAGTTTCCCATAAACAAATTATGAACAGTTCCACATCAAGATGTAGCTATATCACTCCTAGGCATATACCCAAAATAAGGGTTTCTTATGTAACATTAAACATTCTCAAATTGTTACTCAATATTTACATTCTCAATTTTTTTTAAGAATCAAGTTACATGATATCTGCATTCTATGGTCATTGTAAGTTCTATATCAGCCAAGGTAGATTTCATCACAAACACAAGAGCTAAAATAGTTCCAATGTGATAATCCCTTTCCATCATGATTAAAGCAGTACAACTGTATGTGCAAGTGATAGATGTTAGGGTTTTTTCTTTTTAAATATGTCTGGAAGAAGTATTCTCCAGTTTTAATCTCATATAGATGTTATAGTATACTATATCACACTATATTATGTTGTACTATATTATAATATTGTTGTTTTTCAAAACTATTAGATGAACTAGCATCACTCCTTTTTCTGTTGACCAAAAAGGAAACATTTTACTTCATCTGAACAAGAGAAAATGAATTGCAGATCTAAACAACACATTTTTATGCAAGTACACTCATGAACAAAGGCAGAGCTTTCAGCCTTTCAATGAGATCAGATTCTGTCCCTACATAAATAACAAAGACCCACCAAGAGTATTGCCATGGTTTTATTCATATATTGTTGAATGATGGTCTCCTCAGGAATCCAGACCCTTACTTCAAGTAATTCAAAACATCTATATCTTTCAAAATTTCTAATTGAATTGACCCACTGACTTACAATTTTTTTCTCTCAAGCTGAATATTTTATTTTATTTTTTACTTTCTATATTCTTTGTTTACATTCCAAATGATTTTTTAATCATATTGTTTAATATCTTCCTTGTTGAATGCCGCAGATTTTTCTATAGATGTTGCAGATTCTAGATAATAAAATTTGATTGGGCTCATGGCTTACAAACATTTCACCCAGTCTGTGTGTTGTCTTTACACTTTTTTATAATGCGTTTTGAAACACAAAGATTTTCTTTTATTTTGATAAAGTATTGTTACTTTTTCTCTAGTTTTTATGCCTTTAATGTCATACATAATTTATGACAATAAATTTCATATACACTTAGGAGACCATGTCCAATCAAATGTCACAATGATTGATGCCTATTATTTTCTTTTTTAATCTTTTACATAATTTATAATGAGCATTTACTTTTCTTCTTTTTTATTTTCTATATTCTTTGTTTACATTCCAAATTATTTTCCCTTTCCCGGTTCCCTCCCCATAAGTCCCATAAGCCCTCTTCCCTCTGCCCATTCTCCAGTCAACCCCCTCCCACTTCTCTGTCCTGGTAATCCCTTACAATGCTGCATCAAGCCTTTCCAGGGCCAAGGCCCTCTCCTTCCTTCTTCTTGGGAATGATTTCATATGTTAATTGTGTCTTGGGTATTCCACACTTCTGGGCTAATATCCACTTACCAGTGACTGCATTCCTTGTGTGTTCTTTTGTGTTTGGGTTACCGCAATTAGGATGATATTTTCCAGATCCAACTATTTGCGTAAGAATTTCATGAATTCATCATTTTTAATTGCTGAGTAGTATTCCATTGTGTAAATACACCACATTTTCTGTATTCATTCCTCGACAGAGGTACATCTCAGTTCTTTACAGCTTCCGGGTATTATAAATATGGCTGCTATGAACACAGTGGAGCATGTGTCCTTATTGCATGCTAGGGAATCCTCTGGGTATATGCCCAGGAGTGGTATAGCCAGGTTGTCCGGAAGTGTCATGCCCAGTTTTCTGAGGAACTGCCAGACTGATTTCTAGAGTGGCTGTACCAACTTGCATTTCCACCAGCAGTGGAGGAGTGTTCCTTTTTCTCCACATCTTCGCCAACACCTGCTGTCTCCTGAGTTTTTAATCTTAGCCATTCTGACTGGTATGAGGTGAAATCTCAGGGTTGTTTTGATTTGCATTTCCCTAATGACTAATGATGCTGAATATTTCTTAAGGTGCTTCTCAGTCATTCGAAGTTCTTCAGGTGAAAATTCTTTGTTTAGCTCTGTACCCCATTTTTAATAGGGTTATTTGACTCTCTGGAGTCTAACTTCTTGAGTTCTTTGTGTATATTGGATATTAACCCTCTGTTGGATGTAGGGTTGATGAAGATCTTTTCCCAATTTGTTGGTTCCCGTTTTGTCCAATTGACAGTACGACTTACAAATTTAACTTATAAAAGATCAACTCAAATGATAAAGTAGTGATTTTTAAAAATATCTATATCTTCTTATTTTGCATAACACTTAGACTTTCTTGGACAAACATTTGTCAAAATGAAACAATAAGAACTTTTATCTTTTTCCTTACTGACAAGTGAAGTGCATTTTCAGATAATTAGTTTTAGATTATTTCTAATTTGATATATGAATCCAAAGTACAGCTATTCACCTTTGGAATTTTTTTACTCCCTTTCAAGCGATTCATACAATAAAATTATTGGTCCTCAAAGAGGTTATTTTAAAATATCTAATACATTACTCAGAATCCTCTTATTTTTCCCTCTTAGATAACCAGACAATTCTTTTGATACTTCTCTCTTGGGGAAACCAGTATCTCATCATCCAATTCCCAATAGAAACCATTAATGAGCTGGGTATTGGCCGCCTTCACAGTACCAATGGGTCACTCTCCTGAGTAAATAATTAGATTCTTTGCCACTATAAAAAATCATACATATATCTTTGTCTTTGGGGGCATTCCTTGTAGAAATGAAGAATAATATACTTAAATTTTCCTTTTCTTCAAAGTGTACCTGCTGTTACTTGACAGAAGGTAAGGGGTGGTTTACATTTAAAACCTGCCATTATTAGTTGTCTCAATCTTGCTAACCCTCTAAACTCCCACCTGTAAAATAATGTCAGACATGTCACTTTTCAAGAATATTTTTACCGCTTTATTTTACACTATCACACAATCATTTTGATATTTCACTTATATATATTGCTTTATATAATCAATCTTGTGCTAACAACCTTTTGCTATTTTTTTTAATTTGCCTTTTCGTTATGAAGTTTTTTCAAGCTATATTAGTTTCTGCTGTTTGTAGCCCTCAGACAATTGTATACTTCATTTCCAACTATGGCAAGCAAATGTCTGGTCTCAGATATTTCCTGCATGCTTAAAGATTATATGACAATCTCAATAATCTCAAGCCTTGTCTTCCAATGTTCTGGAGTAATTCCTACCTTTTATATCAACATTTGAATACTCTTAGCAGCAAATACACCGAAGGACTATGCCAAGACTTAAATACATTCTAGCCCATAGGATTCTGAAGAAATACAATGGATAGGAGTTCTGTTTATTGCAGTGGTCTAAATGTTTGAAAAAAAGAAAAAAATTTGGAAGAGTCCATCAAGAGGACAGGGTAGTTATTTACAAAGGATTAGTTATTTACAAAGCAGGATGTATAGTTTTATGTCAAACTGAGTATGAGTTCAAAGACTAACAGAATCCTTTCAATAGAGCAAAGTGATCCTATCAAATATATATTATTCTGAGATTTTATAACTGTTTCTCCTAACAATTTTTAGAGTAATATTGAAGACCAATACACTAGAGTTAAAGACATCTAGCATCTGATCTGGACTTCTGAATGTTTTGCTATTGATGTACTGTTAAACACTGGGCTGTTTTATGTAGAATCAAGGATTAAACGCATTCTCTCACAGTTGTTCCCAATTTTCATGTAAATCTATGATTCTATTAGTATGCTTTGTTTAACATATGTCTATATAACTTGTTTGAAGTGATACTATCCCTAGACCTTGAATAATAGACAGATTTTTAGTCGCCACCAGCAGGAAGATCTTCAAACACTGTGGGGACATGGCTTCTGATGAACTCCTGGGAGCTTCATACTGTTATCAACGTTCTGAAGGGAAAAGAGTAAAGCACTATAGTTTGCTTTTGCTTTGATTATCATCTTTTGAGATAAAACTGTGAAGTTGTTTTGTTGTATTTTTTACTATTTTTGCACATAAATTCTCTAGAAATATGTGGATTTAACAACAATATATTAAAAAAAATGGCCGAGATGATTGTAGGAGAATAAGACCTTCATTTATTTAAATTCTCATTCTTTATAATTAACACAAATAGAAAACATCAGATATAAAAATGTATTAAATTAAATTCCACTATAGTTTTGGGGAAACTATAATGTAAATATGGGTTAGAAGTCTAGGAACAAAATTATGAATGCATTAATATCACAAAAATTGATTTGCAATGAATATGATACAATAACCAAGATCTTAAATGGGTATCCAAGAATTTTTAAATGTAATAATGTAGGAAACAATGCAGAAATTGAAAGTTAACCAAAATTGTTTCTTATTGTAGAATAGGAAAGGAATCAAAGTCTCCAGATTCATACCCAAGTCTTAYCTCTTTTTGCCCCATCTCATTATCTTTCTCTGTATTAGACCATTCAGTCTATCTTTTATTTTTTAAAAAAATTTCTCTTTCAAAAATTGTTGAGCAGGCACAAAACCAACAGACATGCTATCATGGGTGGTGGAAAGCCTTAGTCTTCAACAAAGAATTACCAGTAACTAAGGAATGCTGAGAGCAGGGGAAATAGCCTTCTTGAGGCAAGAACACATTAACTGGCTATCCAATACTATACTCATCCCTAGAAACACACACACACACACACACACACACACACACACACACACACACACACACACACACA
>BDUI01039549.1:6668-17122 GCA_002335545.1 Apodemus speciosus | reverse complement strand
CCTTGCTTACCGTTCGTTAATGGTGCTTTTGTGAAAGGCAGTGAGTTTTGCTTATGTTCGCTTGACCCCTCCTTCCTAGAGTCTTGATGTTTGCATCATCGTTATCTGGGTTCAGAGCTCAGGCTTTGCAGTTCCTTCCTGTCAGCAGYTTGAAGCGGTGACTTTGCTGTGCTCTGGCATCTGGGGCAGATATGAAGTCTGTTGTTTGTCTAATGAGCTCTTGTTAACAGGGATTCTGTCTTTGTCTATGTGGCTTTGAGAGTTTTTCCCTTTGTGCAAACTTACCATCTCCTCCACTGGTACATTTCTCACTAACCTTTTCCTTTTTGTTTGTGTACTTTTAAAATGGAAGGATTTGTGAAGGCCTTAACTGTGCTTCTATGCTGGCTCTGGAGATTTGAACCTGGGCATTCAAACTTGTGTGGGAAGCCATTACCTGTTGAGCCATACTCCACCCCCCAAGACTAAATCATCTGTTTTACAGACAATACTTGATCAGAACAGAAAATTATGGCATGTTTCAAAGTAGCTCCATTGCAACAAACTTTTCCTGGAGGAAACACTAGCAAAAGTGTTTGGTTGCAGCCCAGATGAATCTCTGTAGGAAATTTAACTCCCAAGACATGTCTACAACAAAGCAGCCTGTYAACTACATTTCTGGCTTTCCCAGCTCACTGATTTCCATCCTGCAAAGTGTTATTTTCTGTAATCCTCATCTGTATCTTCCATTTCAGAGGCAGCAGTTGGCCTTGTGACCTCATTTCTCTGGTGGACCTAAGAGGATTTGTTTGCTTTCATTTTACTTAGTCTTTTGCTTATTTGACTGGGGTAATAACTGCCCATCTTATACATGAAACTAGAAACTAGGAATCAACAAAACTCTTTATCCCTTGGGGGGGAGGGGCTTTGAGAACAAATGAAATATTCTTGCCAAATTATCTCTATGAGATAGAAAGTGTTGTAAAGTGGTTCTCTGAGAGCAGGGGATGAAGCTTGGTGATCCAGGGCTTGTCCAGTACACACATGCCTCTGGGTTTGACTCCTAGCTGTGACTTACATGGCTTTAGACTTGACCTTACTGGGGAGAGGAAAGAAATGACAGACATACAGACGCAGGCACAGAAAAGCTGGGATTGAGTGGGCTGTTCATTCTGATGGAGATGTACTTCTGCAGAAGCTCCCAAACTCAATTCATTTGCTATGTACTGCAGAGTGAGGAGGTAGGATTSTTGTATACAGCTGAATGGGGGAAATAGTGGTTGGCTAATGTGGGTAGGAGGTCTCAGTAGGTGTGCACTTTTAGATGGCAGTCATAGAGAAGGAAGGAGATGTGTCTAACTGTTTCTGCATGCACTAGTTTGAGATAAAGATCAACTATTCTTAATGTCCATCTTTAGCTGCAAAATTTGTGACGTCTTCCTTTTAAATAGCTGAGTAGTATTCCATTGTGTAAATGTACCACATTTTGTATATCCATTCTTCTCTTAAAGGACATATGGGTTGTTTCCAGCTATTGTAACTAAGGCTGCTATGCACATAGTGGAGCATGTGTCTTTGTGATATGGTGGAGCCTCTTTTGGGTATATGCCCAAGAGTGGCATAGCTGGGTCCTCAGGTAGAACTATTTCCAATTTTCTGAGGAACCTCCAGATTGATTTCAAAAGTGGTTGTATCAGCTTGCAATCCCCACTAGCAATGGAAGAGTGTTCCTCTTTCTCTACATCCTCACCAGCATCTGCTGTCACCTGGGTTTTTGATCTTAGCCATGCTGATTGGTGTAAGGTGGAATCTCAGGGTCATTTGATTTGCATTTCCCTAATGACTAAGGATGCTGAACATTTCTTTGTGTGCTTCTTGGCCATTCAAGATTCCTCAGTTGAGAATTCTCTGTTTAGCTCTATACCCCATTTTTAATTGGGTTATTTGGTTTTCTGGAGTTTAATTTATTGAGTTCTTTATATATTTTGTAACCCTATCAGATGTAGGATTAGTAAAAATCTTTTCACAATCTGTAGGTTGCTGCTTTGATGGAACTAGAAAATATCACCCTGAGTGAGGTAACCCAGACCTAAAAGGACATACATGGTATATAGTCACTGATAAGTCAATATTAGCCAAAAAGCTCAGAATACCCACAGTATAACTCACAGACAATATGAAGCTTAACAAGAAGGCAGACAAAAATGTGGATGCTTCAATCCCACTTAGAAGGGGGAACAAAATAATCACGGGAGACAGAGGGAAGGAGGGACCTGGGTGGGAGAGAGAAGGGTGAGGGAAAGGGGAGGCAGGATCAGAGAGACAGGAGAGAAGCCCAGAGGTCCAGAGAATGAATAGAAATACAGAGCAGTGGGAGGTGAGTAATGGGGGAAAACCACTAGAATGTTCCCACACCAGGAATTCCAGAGGCTCTCAGGACCCAATGGGGATGACATTAGCCAAAATGTTCAACAGTGGTGAGATAGAACCTAAAGAGACCACCTCCAGTAGACAGACATGGCCCCCCAGTTGATTGATGGGGCCACCCACCCATTTCAAAATTATTAACCCAGAATTGCTCCTGTCTAAAGGAAAAACAGGAACCAAAAATGGAGCAGAGACTGAAGGAAAGGCCATCCAGAGACTGCTCCACCGTGGAATCCATTCCATCTGCAGACACCAAACCCCAACACTATTGCTGATGCCAAGAAGTGCTTGCTGACAGGAGGCTGGCATGGCTGTCCTCTGAGAGGCTCTGGCAGCACCTGACCAATACAGATGCAGATGTTTGCAGCCAACCTTCGGACTGACCCTGGGTACCCCAATGTAAGAGTTGGGGGAAGGACTGAAGGAGCTGAAGGGGATTGCCACCCCATAGGAAGAGCAACAGTATCAACTAACTGCACCCCTCAGAGCTCTCAGGGACTAAGCCACCAACCAAAGAGCATACATGGGTTGTTCTGTGGGTCCCCACGTGCTTGGTCCTGTGGAGGCTTGATGCCCCAGAGAAGGAGGATGCTACAGAGGTGAGGTGGGAGTGGGTGGGTAGTTGGGGGACCCCCCCTCCCTTTTAGAGGCAAAGGGGAGGGGAATGGGATGAGGGATTCATGGAAGGGGTACTGGGAAAGGAAACAATATTTGAAATATAAATAAATAAAATAATTAATAAAAAGTAAAATAAAATCCATATGTGGGCCAGAAGAAGGCTTTGCAGTCTTTTTAAGCCTGACCTGGAGAAGGCTCTGACATTCCCAGCCTACAGCATTGGGGTCCGTGACATGGCTGTGCTCATGTCTGTGATTAGCACACATTCACTCAGGACTCACTCTGCACCCTCCATTTTCCCACTTCTTATTTCTTAATTGCTCTGATGATCCTGACTTCTAGGCCAGTGGTAGCTCTACATTGTGTTTGGAACCTAACTGAATAGAGGAAGAAACAAAACACTGGAGCCTCTAACCTGGGTTATTCAGGTCATGCTGCTCCAAAACTGGAAACACTAAAACACCATTACAGCCCTCTCCATGCAACATGCATCTCTCAGGGATGCTTGTCAGAGCTGGGCCACAAGGTCTGGGCACAGTTCTTTTGGGACCTGGTAAATTTCAATAAGGTTTGTTTTTGTTTGTTTGTTTGTTTGTTTGTTTATGTCCTGTGGTGGGCAATTTTATTTCATGTCTTTAAGGTGGCTATATAGATTTGTTAGTAAGCTTTCAAAGAATGGAGTAATTTGTTGCTGGCCTCTTTATAATCCAGGGGCATGGCCTCTGAGGCCAGACCCCCTCAGGATCCAAACTGACAGCTGGCCATTTGGTGAAGAAACGGCCAAGGATCTATGGCATTATATACAAGACTGCACAGGAGGCCTAAAGCAAAACTGGGAGTAAATTCAGATTCCTAAAATCTTTCTCCTGTTTTCTCTCAAGCACAAAACCCACTGTGCCTTCCTCTGGAGGCCAAGGATGCATCTCTCAAACATAGTCAAAAAGCAGCTAATAAAGCTGCAACCTTCTCACCTCACCTTTGTGGCTCCCCAAAATCTCCCCCAGAGTACCAACGTATAATTATCTATTTCCAGATTCTTCTTGTGTCAAGTAGAAATCTGCCCCCTCTTATCTTAAACTGCTGCTTCTGACCAGATAATAAACACAACCCTCTGGACCAACTCAAAGAGCCAAAGACAAAGAAAAAAATGTCCTGGAACTAAGTTAGAATTTTCCAAAAATGGAGAAGAGGCAAAGTAAAAACCAAAAGATAAAAGAGGCAACCATGGGAAAGTACGCTGGAGAGAAGACAAGATGCAGACACCCAGATGCGTTTATCAGGATGCTCAAAAGACGGGACAAAACAGACGAAGGCACAGTTCACCAAAAATAACAACCCAAACCTCACAGAGTTCATAAATCTGCACACTTAAAAGGACACAAAAGTGAAAAAGGTAGACAGAAAGAAATGTACCAGTGGAGGAGATGGTAAGTTTGCACAAAGGGAAAAACTCTCAAAGCCACATAGACAAAGACAGAATCCCTGTTAACAAGAGCTCATTAGACAAACAACAGACTTCATATCTGCCCCAGATGCCAGAGCACAGCAAAGTCACCGCTTCAARCTGCTGACAGGAAGGAACTGCAAAGCCTGAGCTCTGAACCCAGATAACGATGATGCAAACATCAAGACTCTAGGAAGGAGGGGTCAAGCGAACATAAGCAAAACTCACTGCCTTTCACAAAAGCACCATTAACGAACGGTAAGCAAGGMTTGGGAAGCAAAAGAACAAAACCAAGAGCCCAGTGGTCCCCAGATGCTRTGATGTTTAATTCACCATTGATAACATTGCCTGCCCCTTCCCCTTACACAGGAAGCAGCATTCTAGCTGAGGATGTCAAGGAAGGTGGAGGGGTGTGGGGCCTTCTCATTGGCTAGGAAAGAGGATCTTTTGTTTAGGTGGTAGACATTGAGTAACTCTACAGGGGTGCTGCTCAAACTCTGGCTGCTTCAGAGTCACCGAGAACACATGGGTATGGACTCACCTTAAGAATGTTTGAGTCATTAGGTTCAGAAAAGCTTCCAAGTATCCAAATTTTGACTGTCCCAAGGAGACCAGTACTGCTGCTCTGGAGTCTGCACTTAGAGGTCTGATCTACTCCCTCTGTTAGGAAATCAATGTAAGTAAGCATCAGGTCAGAAAGGTAAGAGTGAACATTAAGCAGTAAAACTCCAGGGGATGAAAAGATGGCTCTGTTGTTTAAACCATCCATTGCCTGTTGTTCCACAGGAACTGGGTTCAATTTCCATCTCCCCCATGATCACTCATAATTGTCTGTAACTCTAGTTCCTGGGGATCTGATGTCCTCGTCTTGTGTCTGTAGGCACCAGACACACATGTGGACAACAAACATACATTCAGAGCAACCCATACACAGAAAAACAAATATTTAATGTACAAAATTACATATGTCTTTCAAATCAAGGAGCAAAAGAATATCTGTATATAAATTGTACCATACTCGAGAGAAAAGTGTGAACAGGATGAGATAGGAATCTCACACAGAAGCACTGAGGAGTAGCCTTTCGGAGCTTCTGTGGGGACTATTCAACAATCTCTAGTAAGGATGGGGGGCTGCTTTGCATCCTATCAGGATAAAGGCACTCATTTTCTTTATCCAGCATCCCCAAACCACTTATGAGGAAGCTACAGAAACCTGTTCACTCACGTTTGTCTACGAATATCCACAGCATTCCTTATGATTAGGAAAAAAATGCATTGATCTGTCTGTAAACCAAGCAGTGAATTTAATCCAGGGTTTTCACTCAAAACACTATAAACTGGATAGAAAAGTAATGTGACTAGAGTCCATGTATAGTTTCTTTAATGTTCTATATCATATAAGATTATTCACTGAAAATGCTTTAGTTTGTAAGATTAAAAAGTATATATATATATATATAGTGTGTGTGTGTGTGTGTGTGTGTGTGTGTGTGTGTGTGTGTTTGAAGAAATTACTCTTCTCTCTCCATCATGTGGTCCATCCCTGGGATGGACCTTAGGTAGTCAGGCTTGGATTGTCTTTACTTACTGAAGAATTTTCTAGGCCTGACTCCTAAAACAATGAATCAATTTAGTTAAAACTATAATTGAAACTGTTAACCACCTGTCTTAAAGATACTTACTGTAGGGACTGAAGAGATGGCTCAGCAGTTCAAAGCACTGGCTGCTCACCCAGAAGACCCAGGTTTGACTCCCAGCGCCCTCATGGCAGCTCACAACTGTCCTTAACTCCACTTCCAGGGGATCTGACACCCTCACACAGGTGTACCAATGCACATAAAATAAAAACAAATAAAAATATTTAACACAAAGACTTGATATAATGTTCTTTTGCAATAGTATGTAATATAAACTTCAGTGACATCCTGGCACAGATGACTTTGGGAATCCAGGGTTGGTGTTAGATATGATCTGTTGTTTAACTTAGAAAACCACAAGGGGTTAAAGGATATTTACATTCCTGTTTTAAAATTAATCTATAGTCTTTCGTGTTGTTGTCACAGAATTATCTCTATAAACCTGTTTACTTAAAATACAAAGACGTTTCTTATCACTGAAGGCATTTTTTTTTTTTAATGCTGATGACTTCTGAAGCTTGTGATATGTACTTTATTTTAGGAAACACTCCAATTACTGAGAGGGAGAAGAGGGAGGTGGAAAGAGAGTAAGGGGAGAGAAGGAGAGGGAGGGAGAGGGGAGAGGAGAGGGAGAGAGGGAGGGGGAGGGGAGAAGGGAGGGGGAGGAGGGTGGGGAAGAGGGAGAGGGAGATTTATTTACTTGGAAAAATTAGCAGTGGTATCTGTTCTGTTTTTGTTTCAATCAGAAGATAAAAACTGTTCCCTGAAATTACAAATGTATAATTTTATAAAGTCAGTAACTCTATTAGTGAAATTAGGAATGTATAACAAGAAAAATCAGTGAATCTAGTAGTAACCTAGAAACTATAATGAATATACTAATTTTCCAGGAATGTGTGATATCATGATGAGATAGCCCAAATTAGAATGTAAAACACAAATTATAGACTATGTGCAATAAGATGGTGTTTATTTAAACAATGGATCCAATGAAGACCATCCTGAACATATTCCATACATGACCCTTGCCAGAAACTGAATCGTCAAGTGAATATAAATGTCTATTATGCATAATATAGCTCGGTGATAGATCATAAAGTGCAAATGATGCTGATACTGATGATATTAGGAGAAAGGAAAGGGCTTTGATGGTATGTGACAAACTTTTGAAAACACAGGATCTGATGGTGATAGGATGTAAATAGTGTTTGTTGACTTTAGTATGCGTACTGAGATTTTCAGAAGGTCATTAGAACCTTATGGAGTTATAAAAGATGCATAAATAAATCTGAAAAACTATATTCACTTCTCATATATACTAATTGTATATTATTATTAGCCAGTTTTTCACAGGAGACCCTCTCCTTATTTCCCACTCCAATCCGCTCCTGTGTCATCATACAAATGCTGTGCTATCATATGAAACACAGGGATGTCACAGTGATAGTAGCGAGCTAGTGGCATGTTGCTGCCCCAGAATTATCTGAACACTTCTAGTGACTTCTTGTTTGTCCCTGATGATCCCACAGACCACGACCCATCCTCTGATACTCCCTCAGCAACACCTAAAAGAGTCAGCTGGTGTTATAAAGCAGAGATAAATAGATGTTCCTTTCCAAACTGAATGCAACAGCTCCAGAGGAACAGAACCAATTCTCTCTCTCTCTCTCTCTCTCTCTCTCTCTCTCTCTCTCTCGTGTGTGTGTGTGTGTGTGTGTGTGTGTGTGTGTGTGTGTGTTAGAGTTTTGCCGGGCAGGCTGGCAGTGTGGACATCCATATGGGTTGTGATGCCTGAAGGTATGGAGGGAGATACCATCTTTTTTGGGCACCTCAGTCTAAAAGATTTCACCCAGTTGACAGCCGACTTTATTCAGAGTTGCCTTTAAGTGTTTACTAGATGTAAAAAAAAAAAATGCTGTCATGGAATCAAGGAGGCTACTGTTTGATAACTAACTGAATAATACCCAAATTAGTCTGTCTGTCAGTTTAGCCCTTGATGTGCCTTCTTCCTCTTAGCTTGTCTTCTGGAATCTACTAGATTCTTACCATTCCCTTCAGTTTCTATAGAGCAGTGACCTTTGGTCTATGTAATCCAGCAATCCGTGTTCCCGATTCTCCTTTTCCTTACTTTCTCAGAGCATCCTTCGTCAGGGATACCCTCTGACTTCCATGTCTTCATTTTCACATATATGTTTTTATCTTCCTTGATATATAATTCCAAGAGATAATCTATCTGAACGGAAGCCACTCTATGATCCAGCATCCTCCAAGTTTCACTGCATCTTTCCCTCTCCATAATTGTTCCCACTCGATTCTTGTTGTTACGAGAAGAGTCTTTAAAACAAAGAAAATATTTCCCTGTAAATGAAAAAATTGTAATGTCTTCTACTCAAAGCTAGGACAGCCAGCTCTCATAGGTAGTAACTACATTTTGAATGTTTAAATATATATGGCTTTTGCTTTTGTAGTGCCAGGGATTGAACCTAAGCCTCACGCATGATGGACAAATAGTCTCCCACTGATCTTCCTTTGCCAGCCCTCAGACCAAACATTTCCAAACAACGCAAGATAGTTTGAAAGTCAATCAGTGGCACTTTACACATGAAATAGTGAATATTTCTGAGTTCAACATTTTCTTTGGTGTGATTGTCTTCCACTGCTTCCAACCTGTTGCAGATGCAAGCCAACTTCAAGTGAAGTGTAATTGAGGTAAACACACAGCGTGAGAATGCATTGAATGCAAAGTAAAGACAAGAGAGTGCTTAGAAATGCAAAACTGCAGAAGGCAGAGGACAGAAGAGTCTGCCAGGCTCCATCTCCTCAGCCTATTTCTTGGAATATTCAAGGCAAGTTATTTGGACTTAAGTGAACACCCACGCCACCCAGGCTTCGATGATATGTTCTCTGAAGAAGCTATTAGGTCAAGCAAATTGGTCAGAGTGAGTTCTCCTGGAATTATTATATCAAAGTGTCATTTTTCATAGAGTGCTTAATGTTTTAGATGAAAAAGTCAGCTCACTGTGATCGTTCCTCCTTCTCTTCTTTCACTCCTCTTTCTTTCTCTTAATATATAAAGTCGGTGGTGTTGACTCCCCCTGTGTCCTGTTCTGTTGACAATACAAGCCCTAGCTGGATTTATTGTACCACCCTTGAATACTTTTGTCTAGACTTTGCAAAAGCAATTTGACTTGAGACATCTGAAATGGATAAACATCTGAATTAGTTTCTTTTCTGTGATATAATACAACACCGCATCCAAGGCAACTTATAGATGGAAGAGTTTATTTTGGCTTGTGGTTCCAATGGGATTGGAATCTGGCAGGGAGGCATGGCAGCAGGAACAGGAGGTTGAGAGATCACGTCACCATCTGAAAGCATGAAACAGATGAGGAACTGAGTGTGGGTCCAGGTTTTAAGCTCTCAAAGCCCACCCACCCCAGGGAGGGACATCTTCCAACAAGGCTGCACGGCCCTGTAAACTTGACAGTCAGAACCACTAGTTGCGGAGCAAGTGTTCAAATGTCTGAGCCTACAGAGATTACTTCTTATTCAAACCACCATAATATTTATTATAAAATCTAGTCTCTCTCCCGTTTGTCCTGTCATTGAATGCTACTATGCCAAGTACTGGAGAGTTGTCAGTGACTCTTTTTATTTCCTGTCTATAGTCTATTGGACATAGACTATAGACATAGTCTATGGTCTATGACTGTACTCGCTGGAAGCCATGGTTTTTGCTACTCCACAGCTCTCACAACCATCTACCCACCTGAACCCCCACTGCTGGGTTCTTAGTGAGGGCCATCTTGGTGTTTGCTCTCAGCTGTCATCCTCCAATGGCCTCTCCTCATTCAGACTTGCTCTCCCTTCAATCTTTTTCCATGCTGCCACTGCACTAGCTTCTTAAAGCATATGACCAGTATCCTCACTCCTTCATCTAAAAATCCTCTGATTTCATCTTTGAAATCAGGATGCAATATCAACAGATTGACTGGTATTTGGCTTCTTCTTTGCAACCTTTCTGCCTTCTTCCCAGTTTCTGACCAATGACACCACACACCATTCCTAGCAGATCAGATTCCCTTGGGTTTTGTGCTCACACCTGTGTCCCAAGTGGCTAAGGTTATGCCTGTGTTATCCCAATGAATAGGTTTTAATTGTTTGTTTTCTTTTGTTCCTTTTCTGTACTTGGCTAACTCATCATCACTCAGCTGTTTTTTTTTTTCTTTTTTTGTTTTTGTTTTTTGTTTTTTTTTTTTTTTAAGACAGGGTTTCTCTGTGTAGCCCTGGCTGTCCTGGAACTCACTGTGTAGACCAGGCTGGCCTTGAACTCAGAAATCTGCCTGCCT
>BDUI01039361.1:0-13154 GCA_002335545.1 Apodemus speciosus | reverse complement strand
AAAAAAGAAAAAAATCCAAAAAAAGGAGCTGTAGTGGTTTGCAACCTCATAGGAAGAACAAGAATATCAACCAACTAGATCCATCCCCAGAGCTCCCAGGGACTAAACCACCAACCAAGGAGTACACGAGGCTCCAGCTACATATGTAGTGGAGGATTGCCTTGTCAGGCATCAATGGGAGGAAAGGTCCTTGGTCCTGTGAAGGTTTATCAGATGCCCCAGTGTAGGGGAATTGGTGGGGAGGTGGGAGTGGGGTGGGTGGAGGAACACCCTCATAGAGGCAGGGAGAGGGAGGATGGATAGGGGGTTTCTGGGAAGGGGGAAAAACAGGAAAGAGGATAACATTTTAATTGTAAATAAAGAAAATATCCAATAAAAAACAAAAAAGAACAACAAAGAATGTAACTGCTGACCAAGTTCATTGGTAGACCTCTGGACTAGCACACAAGATACTCAGGGTTTAAGCCTCAGCACTGAAAAAAAAGTTAAGTAAATAATGTCAAATTGGGCCTGTCGAGAGCTAATTCAAGGAAAAGAGCAGTTCAGGATATCCATCCTAAAATTTTGTTCTAGATTTGTATGTGCATGTAGATTATCCCATTTAATTGACCACATCTAAATAAGATACACTAAATGAAAAAATGTATACCAGATGAATTTTGTTCCCCTGAGATGCAATGATAAATACAACAATAATTTGTAATGCCATGCATTTAATTACCTTTTCAATAGACAGCTCTATATTCAATACTGATTACATGTAGATATTCTGTATGTAGATCAATTTGTTTTAAGTCCTTAATATTTGAAGGATTCCTTATTTGTGATATCATCATGACTCGTGTCACAAATAATGATTATCTCTGCATTACTGTCTTCACTATCATATATTTTCATAGCATCATTGCTCGCATTTTTCTGATAAGACTTATACTTGTAGCCTGTGTCATTGAAAGGCTCGAGACGTGTCTTCATTTTCATTGAACCATGAAGATTTCCAGCATGTTTCTTCTCTGCCCCTGAAAGATCATTGAGAAGAAATCCAGAAGCATTGCAAACAAGGCATTTATCCTTATAATGTCGGCAAGTTTTGGCTGATGGAGGCTTGGGTAGCAAAGCCTTTCCTCTATTCACTGTCTTTTTAACCTCATAATGTCCATGTGACAGGTTGGGTTTCTTTATTCTGCATGATCTGGTGGGTGCGATTTGCTTATGTGAGATTGAAGAAGAAGATTGTGTGGCTTGTTTAGCTGAACTTTGCAGAACAGCTAGCCAAGGTGTGACTTGCTTATCTGAACAGGATGAATTGACATTACCTAATTTACAGGCATGGGTGAGCTTATTTGACTTTTTAAGGCTTCGTTTCTTATATGTCTTTTCCAGGTGAGATGACTTATGTAATTTTGAGGGTGATGATGACTTAGTTAGCCTATTTGACTCTAATTGCCTATTTGAATGTTTTACACTGCACGATGTAGATGACTTTTCTGTATTTATGCATTTCATTGATTTTTGTGCATTAGGTGGAATGCATGGCTTTTCTAGACTTGAAGGCTGAATTGATTTTGCTACACTGTTTGGTATGGGCTGTTTATCTGGACATGAGGGCCCAGATATTTGGTCTGAATTTAATAGCAGAGGTTGAGTTTCTAGAATATCCTCAGTTATCATATCAGGTTGACACGCTGATACTTTGGATACCCAGGATGATATAGCTGCCATATTTTCTTTGTTGAGCCTGAAATGCAGAAAACTTGGGATGTCACAATATAAAATGAAAAGTACTATTACTACCATCAGAAAATATAATGTACGGATTTTTTCCCATAGGAAAAGTAAACATAATTAAAACTTACAGTGTGCTGACAGCTGAACTCATGTTGTACATGTATATGAATTCATGATAAATAACTTTCCTTAAAGAGTATTTTTACTGTTTCAAAGGCATTAGGTACTTATTGTCCATGTATAGACTGATACAAAGTTGTCAATGATAATAAAGACATATCTCTCTCTCTCTCTCTCTCTCTCTCTCTCTCTCTCTCTCTCTCTCTCTCTCTCTCTGTCTTTGTTTAGATGTAAATTAAAGGAAATTTACTGGGGAAACAGATGGATTTCTATGTGAGAAACCCAGGAAAAAAAGGACAAATGTCACGTCTTCTCTCTCATATAAGGATCCTAGCCTTACTACTTTATATCTAGTGAAATACCTGTGCAACACAAGAAACAAATAGCTGTGTGTGTGTGTGTGTGTGTGTGTGTGTGTGTGTGTGTGTGTGTGTGTGTGTGTGTTCCTCCTTAGGAAGGGAAGATAGAATAAAAAATTAGTGGAGATAATACTGTAAGTGGAAATGTTTAGATAGAGGAGGAGGGCAGGTTGAGTGGGAATTGAGGAGCTGACTGCAGAAAGGGATCTGGAATAAAGGGAGTATAAAGAAACCATTTGGAAAGCTAGATACACCCACCTACGCAATAACAGCTTGACTGTCGAGGGAGTGGAGGCTAACTGTTTTCTGAATGGATTCTAGATTCTCTGTATGGGGGATAAGAAGGAGACTAGTAAGACTGACTAAGGACCTAGGTAGGAGGAGGTAGTAGGTCCACAGGAGGAATATAATTCTGATGGTTAATTACACTGACATAGTAGCAAACTGCTTTCTAAATACCTATGAGTATAAATACCTATGTGTATACCCACAGACAAAAGCAGCTTCAGCATTAATCAAAGGAGCCTCTCCTTACAATGAACAGTGCAGAATGCAGAAAATAAGTGACAGATATAAGTCTAGTCCCATGCGAGTTCCTTATACCACCCCTTCTAAGAATAAGGGAATGTTGTAAAAGAGGTGGCCAAAAGTATGTAAGAGCTAGAAGATAAGGCAAAGGCCATGTCCTAGACTTGATGCAACTGTAACTCACATCAGCTGTAGTTACCTGCACCAAGACCATGACAAACACCCCAGCTCATTGTCCATCTAGCCTCAGGTGATCTTGCAACAATTTATCTCAATCTAAGTTGGTCCTCTTGATTGATCTCTGATACATGAATGTTGACAAAGTTGGAGATCCTTAGCGCTTATATTCCCAATTTTATCCAAAAGTACCCAGAGTGGACATGATGTCCATCTTTGTAAATGAGTTTAGGGTCTCAACTCTTAAGGGGTAACTGTTTGATGGTTAAGTACATATTAGTGGACTAGAAGGCCATTGAAAAATGACCCTTTCTTTTCATCATCTTCCTTGTCCAAAATTTCCTACACTTCTCCATGAGCCCCCGATGAGGATATAGCCTCTGTCAGCAAAAGATACTTACAAAAATGACAACTATTCCCTGTTTTCACCTGTATAATCAAAGCAAGTCAGGATATGTTACCCACATAAAGCTACATGCTGACTGAACAGTGACAATTTCAGAAACTAATACAATCAGATTTCCAGAATGAAAGTAACTTGCTTCTCTAAAGTCCTACCTTCCTCTCTCTATCAAACTCTAGTAAGGAACAGCCATGAAAGATGTTTATCAATCACCTAACATCTTTTAAGTAACTTACTGTTTAACCTAGGCATGATCAACTGTAAGCTGTAAATGGTTATTTGGTGACTYTTCTCTTCTCTTCTCTTCTCTTCTCTTCTCTTCTCTTCTTTTCTTTCTTTCTTACTTACTTTCTTTTTTGAGACAAGAGTCTCTCTTTGTAGCCCTAGCCACCCTAGAATTCACTATGTAGTTCAGGCTGACCTCAAACTCACAGAGATCTACCTCCCTCTGACTCCCAAGTGCTAAGATTAAACATGTGTGCCACTATACCTGACTAAACAAAAAAAATTAATCATCCCTTCTACCATTTTCTGTCCCACAGCTACCCCAAATTGTAAGCAAACAGTGAGCTCTTACTCTTTTAATTAAAAAAAGAATTTAATTTATGTATATTGATGTTTTACTTGCAAGTAAGTCTTTGTACCGTGTCTGTGCTTGGTGCCTGTGGGGACCAGAAGAGGGCAATGAAGCCCCTAGACATGGAGTTCTAGGAGGTTATGAGCTGCTATGTTATGCGCTGAGAATCAAGCTCAGGACCTCTTATAGTGCAGCCAGTTCTCTTAACTACTGAGCCATCTCTCCAATCCATGGGATCTTATTCTTACAACAGCGATTTCTTCTGAAGAATGCTCATCTCTAAAATAAAAGCCTGTATTATTGGGGCTGGAGACATCCCTTAGTGATTTAGAGTACTTGGAGTTCTTGTGGAGAATCTGGATTTAGTTAACAGTACCCACACTGTGGCTCACAAATAGCTGCAACTCAAGTTCCAAGAGATTTGATACCCTCTTTTGGCCTCTGTGGGTACTCCATGCACATGATACATGTATGTATATGCAGACAGATACTCATACATAAAAAATAAAATATTTTTTAAGCTTGCACTATTTTTTTTAGAAATCAAGAAGTAAATTTAATGTTTTTGGTGCTGATTGATTGATAATGAAACATAATGTACCCCAATCTATAGGACACAATGAAGGTGATTCTAACAGGCAAATACATAACACTAAATGTCAGGAACCTATGTAGGACAGAGCTTGCACTATCTTTGAGTTGCTTGTCCCCTTGTCTTTCATCCTCATAGATTGTTCACTAAAACCCATGTAAAAAGCTATGTATGGTAGCATATCCATGTGTCCCGCATGCATGGAGAGAGGTAGAGACAGGAAGATTGCTAGGGCTTCCTATCTGTGAGCCTACCTCTAGGTTGAGTGACATACCTTGTGTCAATGCAATAATGCAGAAATTATTTGGGCAGGACACACCTGAAACCCTCCTAGGTTTCTATATGCGAGCACACAGCTGTACACCTATACCGTACCCCCAAACCCACACACATACATACATAGGTTTTACATTCCTAAGTGCATAAAACTTACCCTCCTGGTGTCTGGACCTCTTCAACCATACAGTTATAATGGAGTAGACAGAAACAGGTAAAGGTGAAGGCTATGATCATAATTCCAACTATGAAACCGAGGAGGCGTTTTCTAAAATCATCCAATTTTGTTCTTGTTGATTCAGTGATTTCAACTGCAAAACAATTGTACCATCACATAATGTGTTAAGTAAACTAGTTTAATTCCACTGTGAAATTGGCTTGTCAAATCTCATTCTCAATGATTCTTAAATGCATTTCTTTTACACAGAGAAACCCTGTCTTGAAAAACCAAAACTTGTTTACTTTATGTGTATGAATGTTTGAGTGTTTGCTTGTGTGAATTTAAGTTCAACATGTCTGTGTGTGTGTGGAACCTGATAGAGGTTAGAAGACAGTGTCAAACACTTTGAAACTGGAGTTATAATTGCTTGTAAACTATATGAGTACCAGGAACTAAACCAGATCTTCTGTGAGAGAAACAAGTGTTCTTAACCACTGAGTCATCTCTCTAGCTCTTCAGTGATTTTTTTTAAGCTGAAGAAAGTTTCCATTATAATTTTCTCATGTGTGTGTGTGTGTGTTTGTGTGTATGCATGTGGACATGTAAATATCCATTATAATTTCTTGTTGTGTGTGTGTTCACATGTATGTGCATGTGGACATGTGAGTATCCATTATAATTTTCTTGTGCGTGTTTGTGTGTGTGCACACGTGCGTGCGTGCATGCGCGTATACATGTGTATACAGATGTATGTGCATGTGGACATGTGACTATGCAAATGTGATTGCTCATGCATGTTCATGTGGAGGTCAGAGGATAACTTTAGGTATTTTCCTTTATCCTTCCCTCTCTTCCCCATGCTTATGTGTATATAAATTTGTGAAGTATGGATTTGTCTGAGTATGGGCAGGTGCATGTCACAATATACATGTGAAGGTCAGAGGACAACCTTGGGTGTCATTACCTGTCTTCTACGTTGAGACAGGGTCTCTTCTGTTTATAGATACACTGAATACCCAAGCTATCTGAGTCATGAGTTTACAGGGATTCTTCTGTCTGCATTCTATCTCACTGTAGGAATACTGGGGTTATAGAGATACTTGTGATCGTGCCCATCTTTATGTGAGTTCTGGGGATCTGAATTTAAATCATCATACTTGTGCCATAAGTCTATTACCCACTCCCTCCAGTGTAATTTGATTTCCTTGAGCACATCCTGGCTGTAAATGTCAAATATGAGTAGTATCTCTGTCTATGCTGTAGTATTATCTCTATTACCTCTGAATCATGGGTAGTTATTCCAGTAACTAAAATTTTGAGCAAAGGCTGTGCATAGATGAGTCCATTTAAGTGTTACTTTGAATGTATGGGAAGGAAACAGGACAAAATAAGAAGAAACCATGGTCATACTCAATGGTATATTAGGAACAACCTTCAGAGTCTAAGAATGAAGAGACATTTTAGGCCAGGAACTTGAAATAGTAAGCCTGAACAACACTGTAAGAACCTGATTCCAACAGCCAACCCAAATAAAAACAAAACCCTGCTACCTAAGTCCTACAGTGGATTTATTCATATAAGTTTGTCTAGTTTGGTTGGCACACTGGTCTAGTTTGGTTGGCAGACTAGGTGTGAAAGGGAAATTGGGGGGCATTCTGTATTCTTTATGTTTAGAATTTTCACATAGAACTGTA
The DNA here is from genome assembly GCA_002335545.1 of Apodemus speciosus. Taxonomy (NCBI): domain Eukaryota; kingdom Metazoa; phylum Chordata; class Mammalia; order Rodentia; family Muridae; genus Apodemus; species Apodemus speciosus. Next base: position 6,540 of record BDUI01039361.1, on the reverse strand, counting down.
AATATCAGCTATTGTACTCAGAATTCTTAAAGATCTCATAATAGTAGACCAATTATAACAGTATATTTCTTAATCTGGCATTCCTAATAATATAATAAATAATACTTTTTAAACTTTAAGCTTAGGTACATACCTGTGGTATTGGTAGAAGTAGTAGACGATTCATTAGTTTGGTTTCTAGCTAAACAATTAATTGTCCATATGGACAAGAATAGGACATAAATATGAACCTTCATGGCCAGAGTGTGGCCAAAATGTTTCTTTGGCTAAGGTTACTGCTGTATCTTATTTGCTTCAGGCTGGTCTTGGGGTTTGTGACATCACTGTCATTTTGCATCAGACCCTGACAACATAATCTCACTCTGGAAAAGCAGCAAGTAAGGCAGGAATATCAAGTGACTTTTCAGAGTTTATATTTTTATGTTTAAGAATGTTTTGCCTGCATGTTTATCTGTGTACCACACTTGTGTAGTATAAACAGGGACAAGAAGAGGGTGTCAGACTCCTGAAACTGAAGTGCTAGTTGTTAGCTATCGTGTTGGTGCTATAAATTGAATCCAGATTCCCTACAAAAGTAGCCAGTGCTCTTAGTCTCTGGAGTCACTGCTTCAGCCCCTCAAATGACTTTTACTCATTTTTAATGAAATCATCTGTCTAACTGAAATCAAGATTAAAGGATTTTTGTTTGTTTTTTGAGACAGGGTTTCTCTGTGTAACCCTGGTCATCTTAGAACTTATTCTGTAGACCAGGTCGTTCTTGAACTCAAGAGATCCTCCTGCCTCTAACTCCTCAGTGATGAGATTAAAGGGGTATGCCACTACCATCAGGCAGATTAAAGGATTATAATGAGAATGACTCATATAGTCATTAAATGAGAATGATTACCATAGGCGCACATGTTTGAATACTTGGTTCTTAGTTGGTGGAATGCTTGGGAGGTATGGCATTTTTGGAGAAGTTGTGTCACTGAGAGTGGACTTCATGGTTTCAAAAGCCCATATAACATTACCAGTGAGTTAGCTTTCTCTCCCTCCCCCCTCTTCTCTCTGCCTTGTTTTGTAGATCATATGTGAGATCTCAGCTACTGCTATTTGTCATACCTGCCCGCCTGCTGCTGTGTTCACTGCCATGATGGTGGAGGACTCTCGTCCTCTGGAACCATGAGCCCCAGATTGAATGCTTCCACATCCTGCTGTTTTTTTTTTTTTTTTTTGAGACATGTTTCTCTGTAGACTTGCCTGTCTTGGAATGAATGCTTTCTTTATTTGCCTTGGTCATGGTGTTTTGTCATAACAATAGAAAAGTTACTGATAGAGGCATTGTGAGGAATACTGTTAGTTGTCAACTTAAGACATTCTAGAATCATCTAGGAGATGGGCCTTTGAGCATGCCTATGAGAGGTAATTACCTTGGTTATATTAATTGATGCTGAAAGATACATTAATTGTGGCAAAGAAAGTTCTGAGCACTTGGATTCATACATTTCTCACTCTGTTTTTTTTCTTTTTTATGGTAAATGTGATGTGATCACCTGCTTAAGATTCCTGCTGCTTTGTCTTCCCTGCCATGATGGACTATAACTTGGAATTGTGAGCTTCAAGCTCTTTTTCCTTTCTATTGGTTTTGTTAGAATATTTTATCAAAGTAACAGGAAAAAACTAAGACATGAAACAGAACTCGATTTTCATTTGAAACAGGGTCTTTCTATTCAGCACGCTGTCTGTCTTGGAACTCATTGATAGAGATAGCTTTGAACTCACAGAGATCTCCCTGCCTCTGCCTCTCTCCTGAGTGCTAGGATGCCCACCTTGTGAAGAAGAGATTTAATTAGATGATCCAATCAAGAGAACTACCAATTGGAACTTATAGAATGAAGAAAGGCTATTGAACTTTTAAGATTTTATAGGTAGGACCATAGAGCTATTTGTCTGTACATATTGTATTCTTCAATACAAAAGAAGAATGAGTCAGAAAGAGACTCAGACCATCAGTGTTATTTTTTTCATAAGGTGGACTCTATTAATTACTGTCAGGAGCCATCTAGGAAAGGCAAAAGGCATGCAAGTAATTTTCCTGGAGATGGCCCATCATTTTGCATGGCTTCAGTGGGTAAAACTGAAGGGCCTTCAGAGATCTAATATCAGGATAGATTCTTAATGCCGGTATGCTTTTTCCTATCACCATTACATAGCTTAATGATTCCTGGGCATCAGGCCAACCTATTGAGCAAATTTCCTGCAGATCAACATGAAGATGAACTTTAATAAATTAATGCTGTTTAGATGAATTAATGACTTTATAGAAGTCTGGATTTGATTAAAATAATGTTACAAAGAAAGTTTTTGGGAGATCGTTTTAGCTGTTTTGGCAGAAAGATGTAATAAAGTCAGAATCAAGAATAGAATGTGCCCATGCCTTATAGAATAGCAAGTAGAGACTGCAAAATAAGGAATACAATGAGCTTTCAGAATTACACTAAAAAGAAAAATAGATTTAGGATAAATTTGTGATCAAGGAAAAACATTGATTCTAGTCAGAGCCAAGGATGAAGCCACAGGTGTGTGCAACAGATTTTTCAAAACCCACTTTTCATGATAATTGTTCTTAAATATTTTAACCTCCCTTTTAGCCCACCATCCACCAGAGGTAGCAGAAAAGAAACGTTATTAGGATACAGGGGAAGTGGACCTGTTTAGAAATTGTTCTTTGGAGCAAATCCCATCTGTGTTGTCAGGAAATCAGCATTTTAGTTCACAGGTCAGTAGCAGTAGCTTGATCCACTCGCAGGCACTTCACAAATGTACCAGCAGTCCAGTTCAGTAGTGTTGGGATAGCAAACACGAATCAGCAGTGTGGGCACAACCTAGTAGAGATGGCCAGGTCTCAGTCAAATCAGCATGAGTTAGCAGGAGGAATCAGGATCAACAGGGATACCAGGACAAGTTCTTTCCCATGCCTTTCTCAAAGAATTGGAGACCAGCAACAACCAAGAAGTATTGCTCCTATGCTGTCTATGACAGTAATCCTCTCTCACAGTCCATTGGGTCCTATTTATCCTCCCTCCAGACATCATGTGTCCTCCACAGGTCTTTCCTCACCACATGCCTTGCCTCAGTACTTGAGTCTGTCTTAGCAAAATACCATGTGAGTTTGTATCACTCTGCCAATCAGCCTGAGTCAGGGAGTGGCAAGAAACTGCCAGCACACCACCAGAAGTTTTTTGGTGCATTTCTCTTTATGGAGTCACAACAATTGGAGCTCAACTATGCAATGTAGGTAAACTAATACATGCATATTGTTAGCAAAGAATCCTCTATCATGTGTCCTTTCATGTGCTTGCTTTAGCAAAACATCCTTCCACCCATGTGTGCTTCAGTGAAAAGTTCCTTCATGAGTCTCCTCCCTTAGTAGAACATCCTTTCACTTGTGTCCACTTCAGTGAAATGTTCCTTCATGTGTTTGCCTTAGCAAAACTCCATCCAAAACAACTGACTTTCCAAAGAACCCTTACGTTTCCACTTCAGGTATTCACTATGATAAAGTAGGGCCCTGTGAAACTGTTGCTTTGAATTTATAATGAGCTTATAAAATGAAACAGTGCTGCAGATTTAACTATCAACAACCCTCTGTGACTCCCCTTTTGTATAATGTTTTATCTATGATGTATTTTTCTAAAGAACTTTTGTCTAAGAAGGTATAAAAAAGGCCAGAGAAAAGAAATAAAGTAGTGGCATATGGGGCTCTCTCCCATTCATCCCAATGTATATATGAATATCTGTCTATATGTGTGTGTGTACAACTAGGACACAGAGAGAATGTGATACATGAGCCAAACAGGAAGCAGGAATAATTATAACATTCAAAGCTTGCTTCCCAAAGATCCACTTTGCCAGCTACACTGCATTTCCTGTAAGTGCTACAATTCTCAAACCCCACTAGAAGCTGGTAACCAAGTGTTCAAAAAATTAAGACTGTAGGGGGAGATTTCACATCCAAATAATAACCAAGGCCATCACCTTATTTTCAACAAGTCAGAAGATCCAGAGCAAAAGGTGTGAGGTGGGGCTTAGCAAATGAATAGTGAGTTGACGCATTCATAGAAGGACTCTGTGAGTGGGTTATTCACCTAACACAGGTATAGAGAGGGAATCCAATTATGGCGGATCCTGTAGAATATATTATAGAGCTATACATTGAAGTTCTCTGAAGAAGCTTCATTTATATTAATTCTTTAGACTTCTTGATGTTGGTTGAGTAGAACTGTATGATGGTAGAGAGACAGAATATTATAGATGAGTCAGAATTACCTTGGGTTATTTTGAACCACTTTTAAGAACCATAAGAACCATTTACTATCTTATTATGTATTATACACATTATAACATATATATAATGTCCCTTGGAATATAGTGCTAAGCATGACAAAACTCTAGCTCCCACCAACCCTAAAGCCACAATTGATGACTATTCTTGGTTGTCAATTTGACTACATCTAGAATTAACTAAAATACAAGCCACTAGATACACCTGTGAGGAATTTGTTTTTCTCAGTTAATTCATTTGAAGTATGAAAAACCATTGTTAATCCGAATCTTTGGAGCTGGGAAGATCCACATTTAATCTGGATTACACTTTTGCTGGCAGCCTATATAAAGGACATTTAAGAAGGAAGCTTGCTTTCTTTGCATGCTACATGCACACACATATCAATTTAATTTGCTCTTCGTCCCCCCTACTACCCTTCCCCTAGCTTCCCCCACTTCTTACACACTCCCTTCTGCCCCTTTTGTTTTCATGACGTATGTATGTCATTATTTTCTCATGTTCTATCTTCTCCTCTCCCTTTCGATGTCTTCCCCCATCCGAAACCTTTTTTTTTCTAGTTTCATGTTCTACTATCTTAGTTATGGTTTCTATTGCTGTGATAAAACACCGTGACCAAAAACAACATGGGGAGGAAATGATTTATTTAATCTTATAGTTATACATCACACAAGAAAGTTAGGGCAGGAACCCAAGGGAAGACATTGAAAGCAGAAACTGAAGCACAAGCCATGGAAGAACACGGCTTAGTAGATTGTTGACCATGGCTTGTTCTCACTGCTATCTTATAAAATGCAGGACCATCTGACTAGGGTGGTACCACCCATAATAAGCAAGGCCCTCCCACATCAATCAAGAAAATACTACACATATTTCTAGAAGTGTATTCTCAATTAAGATTCCCTGTTTCCAGATATATCTAGGCTTTTATAAAGTTGACAAAAAAACAATTAGTATACCGACATACACATAACACACATATAATTTAAGTTTATATTACATAGCTGAGAGAAAACATGCTTAATTTGTCCTTCTAGCCATGTATTTCTTTCTTGTTATAATTATTTTTTATTATATTCAACACAATGTATATTTTTATACCAATCATAAAAATAATGGACATGTTATTAAATGAACATTAAAAGATAAAGTCTTTTTGTTTGTTTTGCTTTTAGTAGAGCTTAAAATCTTGGCTCTTACTGTAGTAGACTCAAAATAAGAACAACTTTTAGACATTAGAATTCATTGTACTTCAAAGTTCCTCACATCACCAAAGGATTTTACCTCCATAGTAGCTAAGCTAAGAGTTGACATTTCTGCTGTGCCAAGGAATGAGTTATAGGCACAATTGTTTGGATACAGATTTCCTGCTATGGTCACAGCTATTTGACTTGAGTGATTGTCATCATCCTCAGCCCACAGGGGACAGGTTACATTCATTTAAGAAATGGTGTGTGTATTAAGATGATCTATCTATGAAGTCATTCATCAACTATTTCAATGAACAATGGTTCTGCTTGGAGGGTGGCACAGGCATTAGGTAAAGGGAAGATTCTGGTTCATTTGCTGTGATGATTTTGAAAAGTATTCATCTCAGAAAAGGAGTAACTTATATGGTCATCTTCTTCAAAACTGATACAATAATTATAAATATCAATCAAAACATTCTGTCTTACTCTTTGTTGTTCTCTTACAAGCCACCTCCCAAATTAATTGTCCACGTTTCTAATTTTGAATGGCTGAGAAGCACCTTAAGAAATGTTCAACATCATTAGTCATTAGGGACATGCAAATCAAAACAAACCTGAGATTTCACCTCACACCAGTCAGAATGGCTAAGATTAAACACTCAGGAGACAGCAGGTGTTGGTGAGGATGTGGAGAAGGAGGAACACTCCTCCATTGCTGGTGGGATTGCAAGCTGGTACAGCCACTCTGGAAATCAGACTGTAGGTTCCGCAGAAAACTGGGCATGACACTTCTGGAGGACCCTGTTATACCACACCTGGGCATATACCCAGAGGATTCCCTGGCATGTAATAAGGATACATGCTCCACTATGCTCATAGCAGCCTTATTTATAATAGCCAGAAGCTGGAAAGAACCCAGATGTCCCTCACCAGAGGTATGGATACAGAAAATGTGGTATATTTACACAATGGAGTACTATTCAGCCATTAGAAACAATGAATTATGAAATTCTTAGGCAAATGGTT
>BDUI01039043.1:7810-18394 GCA_002335545.1 Apodemus speciosus | reverse complement strand
AGCTTTTTCAAAACAAGGAGATTTCTCCTTTATTAAATCATCATGCGGATTACAAAATAAGAAACTGGTTGATGAAAAAGAGAGGATCTGTCTGAATTTTAAAAGGAAAATAAACACAGGACCATGTCTTGCTCATCTATCACAGTAAAAGCATTATTTACCAAAGTGGTAGAAATGAAAACACTGCTGCAAAGCAAAGCCTGTACTGAGAGACTTTGGATGTTCAGTCAGCCCCATTAACCCAGCACCCATAGGAAGTCTGAATGTCTGCATTTAACATAGACAGCTTACATGTAAACACTGTATTTGGTTGGGAGGTATTACATGTGTCATGGATGCAAAAACACAGCCCAAGTTGTCTTTGAAGAAAACTGAAAATGAAGATCTCTCTGTCCTTCTATGGTTTAAGCCTAGAACTTAGACATCTTTAATATCCTAAAATATAGCATTAGTTATGGAGTGATTTATATGTGTGAAAGGCAGAGAAATATTAATTTTCTCATCCTTTTAAAACAAGGAATTCATGAAGTTCTTAGGCAAATGGATGGAACTAGAAAATATCATCCTGAATGAGGTAACCCAATCACAAAAGAACACACCTCGTATGCACTCACTGATAAGTGGCTATTAGCCCTGAAGCTTGGAATACCCAAGATATAATTCACAGGTCTCATGAGTCTCAAGAAGAAGGAAGAACAAAGTGTGGATACTTCAGTCCTTCTTAGAAGGGTTAACAAATTACCCATGGGAGGAGATACAGAGACAAAATGTGGAGCAAAGACTGAAGGAAATGCAATCCAGAGATGGCCCCACCTGAGAATCCATCCCATATATAGTTACCAAACTCAGACACTAATGTAGATGCCAACAAGTGCTTGCTGACAGGACCCTGATATAGCTGTTTTCTGAGAGACTCTGAGTGCCTGATAAATACAGAGGCAGATGCTCTCAGTCAACCATTGAACTGAGCACAGGTCCCCAATGGAGGAGCTAGAGAAAGGACCCAAGGAGCTGAAGGGGTTTGCAGCCCCATTAGAGGAACAACAATATCAACCAACCAGTATCCCTAGAGCTCCCAGGGACTTAACCACCAACCAAAGAGTACACATGGAGGGACCCATGGCTCCCTGAATGGGTAGCAGAGGATAGCCTGCTCAGACATCAGTGAGAGCAGAGGCCCTTGGACCTGTGAAGGCTCAATGCCCTCATTTATATCAAAAATATATCATTTCATATATTAATAATAGAAAAACATACTAGTATTATTCAGAACCATTTTTCCAGATTTTGACAGGGAGAACCTCTTTACTGCTGATGAAAGGATTCTTGCCACAGACCTAATCCTGGTGGAACCCTCAGCACTGGCAACAACTTAGGTTGTAACATTGAAGACAATCGTTTGYTTCTCCACGTATTAATTTTGTGATTTGTTAGAGCCAAGTTAAAAGGGTATCTTATCTAAATTATTTTTAGATTCATAACTTTTTATCTGTTTGAGGATCCAGCTGGACACATTTCTATTATACTTACTGCATAAACTTTATGACTTTTGGAGACTGCTATTTTTGTTGAACAAAGAAACCTGCTTAGTTTGGAATTAGGTTTTGTTGCTGTTGATGATTTGTCTGTTTGTTTGTTTCACTTTTATTTTGCCCCACACTCTATATAAAAATACTAGTGGGGAAAGTAGGAAGGCTATGCAGTCTTTGACTGTCATCATGGTTGTCTTTTACTGATCTAGTCTGCCAAAAATGACTGAGTGACTTGACTTTCTATGAAAGAATAAAGTCATAATAATCAATAACTTCACAATGTGCTCAGGAAATCTTGAGAGACAGTCCCGCAGAGGATGATACAGTTAGTTTCTCCTTTTATGACATAGAGGGCTCCTTATCCAGCAAGTAGCTCAAACACATAAACATGTCTTTGACATTTTTCTTTTATTGAAAATAGATTTTCCCCCATATAAGAAAGTTTAACTTTTCTCTACTCCTCCTGGTTCCTCCCCACTTTTCTTCCCATCTGAACCTACCTCCTCGCTATCTCTCATTAGGAAACAAACAGGCATCTAAAGGATAATATATAAGACAACAAAAACAAACACATATAATAGGGCAAAACAAATAATCAGAATAAAAAGAGCTAAATAAAAGGCATAAGAAATAAAGACACAGAGATCCACTATGTTCATAGCAGCCCTATTTRTAATAGCCAGAAGCTGGAAAGAACTCAGATGTCCCTCAATGGAGGAATGGATATAGAGAATGTGGTATATTTATACAATGGAATACTACTCAGCAATTAAAAACAATGAATTCATGAATTTTTTAGGCAAATGGTTGGAACTGGAAAATATTATACTTAGTGAGGTAACTCATGCACAAAAGAACACACATGGAATGCAGTCACTGATAAGTGGATATTAGCCCAGAAGCTCAGAATACCCAAAACATAACCCACATATCAAATCATTTCCAAGAAGAAGGAAGGAGAGGGCCCAGGTCCTGGAAAGGCTTGATGCAGCATTGTAGGGGATTGTCAGGACAGAGGAGTGGGAGGTGGTTGATTGGGGAACTGGCGGAAGGAAGAGGACTTATGGGACTTGGGGGGAGGAGAGAACYGGGAAAGAGAGAATCATTTGGAATATAAGCAAAGAATATAGAAAATAATAATAAAAAAAGAAATAAAGACACAGAGATCCAGTTGCTCATATAATGAAGAATCTCATTAAAGCACAAGACCCAAAGCCATAATATATATGAAAAGGAACTATAGGATAAGAAAGAAAGAAAAACTAAAGTAAAAAATAAAAATAAAAACATAAAAAGATAATTTAATAAGCATAGATAAGATATTAAAAGACAAGAAATCTATAAAGAGGCATTGGATTTGTTCTATGTTGGCTGTCTGTTGCTGGACACATGGCCTACCTTTAATATGACTTTGTTTTCCCAGTTAGACTCCCTTGGAGAAAACAAAAATTTCATTTTCAAATACTTATCAATTGGAGACAGCTCCTGGATTATGGATGGAGACATGTGTATTCTTCTTTCAACTTTAGGATACAATTTAGTGCAGAACCATGCAGGCCATGCACATGCTACCCCATCCATGTGAGCTCATATGTCCACTAGCCATGTTATATTTAGAAGGCATTGTATTTGTGGTAACCTCCACCCCTCTGCCTCTTGCAATCTTTCCACCTCTTCTTCCACAGGAATAGATTCATACTAATCACCCTGCATAAAACTCAACTCCAAATGGATCAAGGGCCTTTCCATAAACCTGGATACACTGACCTTGATAGAAGAACAAGTGGAGGAATAGTCTTGAACTCAGAAGCACAGGAAGACTTTCAGGACATAACAGCATTAGCACAGACAGAAAATTCAACAGTTACTGAGTAGGACCCCATGAAACATGAAAAACGTCTTCATTTTAAAGGATACTATCAATTGTACAAAATACAAGCTGCAAAATGGAAAAGGATATTTTTCCAATTACATATACAATAGGAATCTAATATTCAAAGCATACAAAGAACGAACAAAACTAGATATTAATAAAAAATAACCCAATAAATATCAGTCACAAATGTGAACAAGGAATTCACAGAAGAGGAAAATATAATTCCTGGTATCAGAAAGTTACTCTGCATGCTACCAGGCTATAAACCATTCCATCTACACTGGTGTGCTGCCTACATGGGATGCTAGTGCAATGGTAGCACAAAGTTTGTGGGAGTAAAGCATCAGTATCTGATTTGACTTTAAAACCACTGTAAGAGATGAAACCTGTACACAACACTGCTTGGGTAAACAAAAGGCTGAGATTCATGGACCTAGGGGAAAACCAAACATCACTGTTCTACTAAAGGAATGCAGCAATAAAATGGCTCCTAATGAYGTTCTGTTATACTCATAGATCAGTGCCTTGCTCAGCTATCATCAGAGTAGCTTCCTCCTTCAGTGGATTGCAGATTGATACAAAGCCAGGGTCCCACAGGCAGGGAATATGCAGAGAGTGAGAGACCATGGAACACCCAGTCCTACATTGGATGTATCCATCAAATTTCTCSTTTTGGGACTTACATYTTCTATTGTTTACCTTGGTTTTGGGATCGTGGTCAAAAAATGAGATTAGCATTCACTCTTCTTCACATCATACCATGAGCACTGCTTTATGATCCCATAAATCCCAGCCTCTATTTGCCCTCTTGTTTACCTATGTGAGTAAAAGCATTTCCTCAGTAGCTGTAGCATTATATCCATGTAAGGTAAAGAGTAGAGAGGACATTTGTCTGCCCTTGTTGATGATAGAAAAAGTGAAACTGACTACATGAGTTCATCCCTTAAAGTGTATGAAGAATAGTCTCCACCATTCCCAGACAACCACAGGTGCTGAAGAAACTCTTCATTGGGCAATTCTTGGTAGACTGATGAAAAGAATTCTTACTAGAATTCTTCTTTGCATGCTTTCCCCTACACATATACATATTACTTTGTTTCACCTGTCTGTTTATAGTTTATTCTTGCTGATAGGTGACTGTATTTACAATGGCAAGATGAGAGCCCAAGAGATTTGGTTTCTTGAACTGACATTGTGAGTAGTTAGTTTATCAGTTCTCTGGCTTACGTTTATCTCTTCAAGAAGTAACATCAAAAAAAAAAAAAAAAAAAAAAAAAAAAAAAAAAAAAAAAACGCCAGAATCTACTTCTCTATATAGTAATATTGGAAAATACTTTTGTGACTAATATTTATGTTAGTTCCCTAATTATCTATATTTACACATGGGCAAATAAAGTCTTTTAATGTTACCAAGATCTGAAACATGGATGCCTGGTACCTTTTGTCTTAACAAAATATATTTCAATTATGTGGGGAGTGAAAAGTTCTACAGAATCCTTTCTTATAGTGTTTGAAGTAAAGCAACTTAAAAATATATTATAAAAGGATAATCCCATTTCATATTTAGTTATGCTATCTTTAAAGCAAAATCATACCAAATAAATTAACTCAGTTGGCTTAATTGAAAATAAGATGCATACTCCAAGAAGGATCTCATGGGGCCAGATAGTTTTCTGCTGTTGATGTTCATTAATTGGGGGTAGGTGGATGGGGGACTGCTTGGGATTGAATTTCAGATTTCACATAGGCTAAGCACTTGTTCTACCACAGAGATTAATACGTATCTAACTCTAGCAGATAGCCTTTGACATATCTAGAGATATGCTTCTAGGAAGTATATAGAAAAGCATAAGACATTTTAAAATATATTTATTTCCCGGCATGAGGAGATGATGGGATATCATGACAGTATTCATGGAGGATTTTGATTTTGAGAAAATGTGGACAAGATTGAGTGTGATAGCACAGAAAGCTGAGGCAGGATTATGAGACTGTTATGCTTGGAGAGAAGAGTCTAGCAGTGGCTGTGCTCTGAGATATTCTACCTAGTAGCTGACTCAGACAGATGCAGACACCATAGCCAAACAGTGGATATARCTTGGCTATACTTATGGAAGAATAGGAGGAAGGATTGTAAGCCCCAGAGGGGATAAGAACTCCACAGGAAAACAAACAGAGCCAACAAACCTGGACTCTTTGGGTTCTCAGACACTGAACCACCAACCAAAGAACATACACAGACTGGTACTATAGCTCATGTTTAGCAGATTTGTATCTTGATCTTCATGTGGGTCCTGAACAACTGAAAATGTGTGTGTGGAGGGGCCTATCCCAAAAGCTGTTGCCTGTCCATAAGATGTGTTCCTCTAGCTGGGTTGCCTTGTCTAACCTCAGTGAGAGAGGAAGCACCTTGCCTCACAGAGACTTGAAGTGTCAGGGTTGGGGGAAATTCCCATGGTTCTCCCACCTGGTCAGAGGAGAAAGGGAGGGGGAGAGGAGGGAAGAATTATGGAAGGGGATGACCGATAGGAGTGGTAAGTAATTTGGATCAGTAAATTAATTAATTATGAAATTAATTAATTAAAAAGCGACTTATAATATCCCTGAAAGAACTGGTGTATACTGGCTTCTCTAAGCTCATTGAATGTCAGTTACCACCACCATCTGTCACAATGTCAAAGAGAAAACTTTCCTTGATGGGGGTGAAAATTACTTATCTGTGGGTATAAGGACATATGTTTATAGATTCTCATTAGGAATTATGCTGGTTTAGTAAATTAGTGGTTATAGATTCTTTTCAATAACCATGATTTCACTAGCACCAAGTGTCATCTAGGTTTCTAGGACAGGGTATAATATCTCTCTTATTGAGTGGAACTTAAGCCTAATTAGAGAGCCTTTGGATATTATAAGGATATGTGAGCCACTATTTTACTTATAAGGTTAATATGTATAGTGGCTATTAAGGTGGCTTGTATACATTATAGCAGACTAGGACTCATGGTTGTCTCTTTCATTTAGAAGTTTGCGTGGAGGCTTCTTATATCATAAAAGATAATCCACAGAGCAAAGCATTCAGGTCAGTTCCAGTTCAGAGGTCTTTCAGTCCTGTTTCTGAAGTGTATGACGTCTTCAGCAATAAGAACTTACTGTAACCTCTGGGGGATAACTCAGGGGAACAGCAATCAGCTGTATGGTTTGAGAATCTCTTATATTGTTCTGGACAACAACTCAAGAAAGGACTCATATCTGGTATTATACAAGTAGGTTCTATGCTACTGAGTAGGCACAGTAGGTAAGATAGTAGTCACTAAGATGAAGTACCTGAATTTAGTTCTGGGATGCCCATGATAGTAAAGAACTGATTTCTCTAAAGAACTGAATTCTATTGGTTTTCCTCTGACCTACACATTCATGCCATGGCTTTCACATGTGAGGATACCTGCATGTTTATGGACACATTCACACACATACATGCACAGACACACACACACACACAAATGAAAATTTAAAAATAAAAAAAATATGTTATTTAAAGATCAAAAGTGTCATTGAAAATTTCAATTTGTCTAATTTTTAGCCATTTGGAAACCTAGTATATTACTTGAAAAATATGGGGCAAACTGAAATTTGATTTTTGGATCTTTTCTTCAAGATATTTATAAATAGAACTCATGCAATCAGATTTACATTTTGAGCCTGTTTGTAAAGGGTAAGTGGCCAATGGTGATGCAATTTTCTCTTCAATTTTGCTCTTATTTCCTCCACAAGCATTGAATTTCCTCTTGTTTTATGGCCTGACACAAAATTTCTCCATATATGTGTTTGTTTCTCAACCTTTTATTAATTCCCTATATTTGATAATTCTAATTAGTAAAATTTTCTTCTTAAAAATAATTTGGCAGATACAATTATAGTGAAGGGATCAAATTTAATATTTCAGGCAAGAAAACCAGTGTCTGATAGGCTGAAATAAGCAGAGCAAGATAACAACCTTCTATGGAAAGTATAGAAATTCAATATAGTCATGAATAAGTTCATGTTCTATAGGATAATTGGCCTGAAATCCTTAAAAATATCAAGTAGTAGGAAATTTATTGAAATTTGGAGGATTGAAAACTAAGGACACTGAAATAAAATCATGAATCATGTGAATCTTATTGGACCACATTGTGAAACATTAATCACTGACCTATTAGCATGACATGTAACTTTCCCTTTGATCTGTCAGGAGGCATAATTACTTGAAGGAGACCTGTAGAGGACTACATGGACAGATAATTCTGTTTCTGAAAACAATAGATTATTAAAAGAAAATCCCACCAGCAGGGGTTTGAATTATTGGTCAATTAATTTCCCAAGGCCCATAAAATAATAAAGATAATCACTCTTGGAGGTATCCATCAGAGCTAAATGGTAAGCCTATTGCCGAATATACTCCTCTTCTTGATCATAAGACACAGAGAAATAAAGCCTCAACTAGGCTGCAAGCCCTGCCACCTAACACTTAGAGTACTAGAAGGTGCTATGTAGGCAGTTGGAAGAAACTGGTTACCAATGAACTTACTCAACTGTAAATCATATGTACAGGGATATCAACAAGTCAAGCAAGATCAACCTAGTGATGAGACAGTGGCAAGATTGTTATAAGGGTAAGCAATTACTTTCTGATTGGGTCTGAAACCTGTGCCATAGAAAGGATTTTATACATGGTACTGGACACTTGATCAACTGCCTGTGACTAGGAAGGTCATAGGGCCTAGTAGAGAAGTTATTTTGCYAAATAGTCAAATTTTCTTCCTAATAACTATTTGTATGCCCATCACTGTTCCTATGCAGTCAATAGTTCTAGACATACAGGAGGCTCCAACATTTCCCCCAAGGCTTATAGACTACTAGTAGTCAGTGAAGAAGATTGATTTGTATTTTTCGTCAGTGAATCAATTCTCAACCATCAATATTTGCCCATGTTTTCATAAATAAACTGTCACACATGCTTCTTTAAATGATCTAATTAAACTCATTCTCTCATCAAGGTAGACTTGGGTTGAATCATTCTTTTAGGGTTCATCATTGATGTCTTATCTGTAGCAAATAGGCACTTGTTCATTTCCCTGTTAAAAGTTCATATAACACTTGCTTCCTGAATATGAGACATAACAAAAGAAAAGGTGCATTTAGAAGCATTTACTTTGGCTCTGCTGTAGATGATGAACGTGCCACTGAAGCAGACCTCTCTCAGGCTAGTGTCCATAAAAGCAATCTTGATATGACTGTCTTCCATGCAGTATGGCCTAGCATTCAGTCTTGACATAATAGCTGTTGCATAGCCCTTGCTATGTATTAAAATAAGCATGARACAAGACTGTTGCATCTGAAGATGGAGTGTCCATGAGGAGAATTCAGATTATCTTCTTCTATGTAACATAGAGTGAGGTGCTTTTTTGAGAACGCATCCCACCTAGTGAGAATGAAGTCAAGCCAGAATGGCTGATAGACTGGAGGAAGTATTACAGAATGGAAAGGACTGCATATGGAACAAAGTTCTAAGCAGGACAGGGTATCAATTGTAAACCCTTGTTGGTGGCAAATGAGGCCATCAACTCATTGACATACATAGACTGTTCCATCTGATGAGAAGGAAAGGGGAAAATACTATAATTTATGGATTGGCATAATCCATAAATAAAATGAAAGGGTGAAAAATGAAAGAAAGAGATTTTGTTATTGGCCTGCTATTTTTTATAACTAGAGTGGGATGGAGTAAGTAAAAGAGAATACAAACTGAATCTCTGCTAAATATCCTCCTGCTGTGTTACCAAACATTGGAAACCATGAGAAGAATCAGATAGTGAGAAGAATGAGGTAAAAGTGATAGAATTAGCCCTCAAGACTGACCTTTGATGTAATGGAAGGGAAATTCCATGGCTAAGCATTAAGATGGGGGATCTTAATAATCAGTTCTTTATTGTTGTAATTGAAAAAGAGCCTTTATAGAATGAAAGAGCCTTTTATGGCACTTTTAATTTGCACTTCCTTGATGACTAAGGATATTAAATATTTATTGTTTTAATGTTTACCAGTTACTTGTATTGCATCTTTTCAGAAGTCTTCATTTAGTTAAATGCTCAATTTTTTTTAAATGGGTTGGTTGTTTTCTTGATGCATGTTTATTTGTGCTCTTTATATATTCTAGCTATTTACCCTTGGTCTTTATTGGCTAGCAAGTGAATACTTTTTCTCATTATGTAGTCTTTTTCAGTTTAGTGATGTTGTCCTTTGTTGTACAGAAATGTTGTAATTTTATAAGGTCCTATTTAATAATTGCTAGTAGCAATACATATACTATCAATACTGTTCAGAAGCTTTTGATATTGAGATTTTATTCACAGTGAGAGATAGAATAGATTTCCCTGCTTTACATGTAGCTATCCAGTGTGACCAGTACCATTTCATGAAGATGCTTTTTATTCTTTAGTGAATATTGTTGGCTTATCCATCAAAATTAATTGGCTAGAAGAGTGTAAATTTTTATGTGGTTCTAATTAATGTTCCATTGATAAGTTAAGTCCAGTAGCCAAGGAGTTATTTGCGATTCTTAGCTTCTGGGAGAGGGTTAATCGTTCTAAGAATATATCTCCTGATAATCCTATCATGTTACAGTAGAAGGCCACATTTCTACAAAGATTTGGGCAGATACATTGACCTTGGTGAGGAGCAAAAATAAAAATTTACAGAAGACATAAAGTTGGGTTGGAAGGGAAATGGGTACATCTAAGAAGATTTGAGTGCAGGATAGCAAATGTGATTTAAACATGTACAAAATTATCAAAGAAATGATTCTGGTCATAATGTTGCAGAAACATATATGTGCTTGGAATTAGTGTCAATACTGTAGAGCAAAGAAGCCAAATAATGTTCATACTCATCTCTACTTAAGAAAGGGATGTGCATAACCTTAAGACACTTGAAGGAAAACAGTCCATGATGGACTGGCTTGTAATAATCATTAAAGTCACTTGGTTATGATGTGCTACGAACTGGATGACAATGAAGGATGAACAGATATTGTTGAGGAAATTGGACATGATACAGGCAGCATTTATATCCATTCACAGCAAAGTTAAGAAATGAGTTGATTCAGAACAAATCTTGAAATTTTGGGGGCATTCTAAC
>BDUI01038894.1:7063-21652 GCA_002335545.1 Apodemus speciosus | reverse complement strand
GGGCTTGCTCAAAGCCCCAGTGTTGGGCACGCCCACGGGATATAGTCTTGCTACCCCTGAGGACCACAGAGAAAGAGACAAGGCAGGGAGCCTCAGTGGGCATAGAAGGCTGGGCTTAGCCCTTTGTAAATTCTGTGTCATTTGGGGTGGAGAGAAAGTGAGTTCTGTTGTGAAATTCTTCGAGGGGACTGGCTGTGCCYACCGCCAATTCACTTGGGGATCCCCTAACATGGCCCTCTTGCTACTGCCCACCCTGAGACCCTACCTCACCCCCAGCCCTACAGTTCTCCACCAAAGGACTCCTTTCCACCCTCCTCGGCTCCATGTGTCCGGACGCCCCCACTCCAGATCTGTAAGGCAGCAAAGCCCCGACACCACACCACGGACCCACGCTGGAGCCAGACTGCTTGCACTCCAGCCTCGCCTCTGCTCCTCTCCAACTGTCTGACTCTGAGCATCCCTTAAGACTTACACCGTGTCTTCACCTGTCCGTACAAGGGGAGAGAACACTCGCTGAAGACCCCTGGCACACTAAGTCTGTGGTTCTCAACCTTCCTAACGCTGCGACCCCCAACCATGAAACTACTTCACTGCGGCTACTTCACAACTGTAATTTCGCCACCGTTCTGAGTCACAATGCAAACATCTGATATGCAGGATAATGCAGCCCCCGTGAAAGGACTGTTTGACTCCAAAGGGATCACACACAACCAACAAGTTGAGGATGGCTGGCTCAGGTTAAAAGTCCACAGTGTTTGTGATCACAAGTCTGTCACACTGCCTGTGAGCTGCTCGTCTGCTATCCGTTGAGTGGCCTTGAGCACACCTGTTTGCCAACCAGGTGGCCTCTCCGGGGCACCAATCGCTTCCCAAATACCAGTGTCCCCTGGCACAACCTCCCACTGGGACTCTAAGTCCCTGCATGTCTACACTCTTGGGGTCTCCAATGGGTGTCCCTGTCGCATACTCACCCCTTCCAACCCACCCACCCTTTATCTYCAGGGCCAGATGCCACACCTATCACACATCTGCCAGGGTGCAGAGATATGTCCTAAGGGCACCCGCAGCCTCCCTAAACACGCTCCTGGTGTCACTCCCTCTCTCAGCTCAGCAGGCACCTGTGGTCCCCACCTGCAGTRCTGATTTGTAGGTGCGCTGTCTTCGGGGAACACCTGGGTACCTTGACAACCTAGACCTCCCCACTTAGGTGTGCGCACCTGTGACCCAGCACGCTCCCGGGCCAGCATTGCTGGCAGTAACCAATCCTCTGGGACATCTGCGTGC
This sequence comes from Apodemus speciosus, assembly GCA_002335545.1. Lineage (NCBI taxonomy): Eukaryota > Metazoa > Chordata > Mammalia > Rodentia > Muridae > Apodemus > Apodemus speciosus. Next base: position 20,368 of record BDUI01038894.1, on the reverse strand, counting down.
AAACTGTATCCCCGCACACGCCCCTCAGGTCCAGGGCTTACCTGTATGTTGCGTTTGCTCTCGCAGGCCGGCCCGGTGCCCTGCACCACGCTGTCCAGCACCGCCACCACGTCGGGCGCCGGCTCCACGAAGCAGGCGGTGCGCGCTGCGCGGATGGCAGCCTGCACGTCCGCGAAGCGGAAGGCGCAGAGCGCGGCCGGGTTGTTGCGGGCACCTGGGGCGCCCTGGGGACGCTCGAAGACGGCGAAGAACTGCTCGCGCGCGGGGAAGACCGACACGAGGCGGCTGTAGAGGTCGCCGCGGCCCGCGCCGCCCGCGCACTGCAAACCCAGTTGGATGTAGGACTCGGTGAGCTTCTTGGCGTCGCCACCCGCGCCGCGGGGCAGGCAGATGCGCGCCAGCAGGCTGCGCGCCTGGCTGTCCTTGTCGCCCGCACGCGCCTCGCTGTTGAGCGCCAGGTACGCGTAGGGCTGCGCGCTGTGCGGTGGCACCGGCGGGTGCAAGAAGGCACGCACGAAGCCCAGCTTGTGCTGCTCCTTGGCGCCCTGCTTGATCTTCAGGATGTTGTCGTCCGACGGGTTGAGGTCGAAGGTGAAGAGCTTAGCCAAGTCTCCACGCGCGTCCAGGGAGCGGATCGCGATCTCGGGCGTGTTCTCGAAGCGGTGGTCTTCTAGGCTACGGTTGCGCGGGAAGAAAGCGCTGCCGTAGCCGGTGTACGTGGCGCCCACGAGCAGACGGCTGCCCCCCGTGCCCGAGGCCGGCGGCAGCACCAGCCCCACGGTGGACGCGTTGGGGTGATTGGCGGCCACGTTGAGCATGCTGGGGAACACGGTGACCGGTTCTGCKGTCGGCGCGGCAGGGGGAAAGCTCACGGCCAGGGCTGAGATGTTGCCCCGGCGCCTCAGCTGGCACAGACCCTGGTAGATGGAGCCGCACGCGACCACCAGACCCTGGCCCGGGTCCAACTGCAGGATCTTGTTGTAGTTGTCTGTGAGGCGCCGCGGGTGCTCGCACGAGGCCTGCGGGAGCTGCGGGGCGTGACACAGAGGGCTGTCCGGCACGGGACCCACGGTCGCCTCGGCCTCCAGGCTCAAGTTGGCACTCGACAGCTGGTACAGGCGGTTCACCGCCGCCAGGTACACGGTGCCCGCCGTGCCGTCCAGGGCGAAGTTGTTGGTGGGCGTGGGCGAGGGGAAGCGGCGCTGGATCTCTAGGGCGCCGGCCCGCGCCGCCCCAAGCAGCAGCAGCAGCAGAGGCAGCGGCAGCAGACCGGGGCCCCGCGAGTGAGGGCGCGGAGGCAAGGGGACGGCCGCAGCGGCCCGGGCGCTAGGGGGTGCGCCGCCCGCGGCGCGACGAGCCATCCAGGCGAGCGCGGGCTGCGCGGCGCGGCGAGTGCATGGGGCGCGGCGCGGCCGGGAGCCGGGAGCTCGGAGGCGGCGAGAGGCGGGGGGCGGGCCCGGGCCGCGAGGCGCTTCCTGCCCGCGCCTGCCGCCCCCGGCCCCGGCGCCCCGGCCCGACTCTGGCGCGGCGCTCAGCCCGGGGGCGGCTCCGTGGAGGCCACGCCCCCAGCCCATTCCCCGCCCCAGCCGCTTGGCCCACGCCCTTTCGCCCTGGGCCACGCCCCCAGGCCACGCCCCGGCCACGCCCCGCTGTCCGGGGTCGCTGCCGGCCGACACTCCCGCAGTTGCAAGTTGCCTGCCTCTTTCCTSGTTCCTGGCCACCACCTGGAACGTCTCCCTCTCGCTTGTTTGTTATCCTTCCTCTTTCTCCTCGTTCTAGTCCTTTCCCTCCTCCGTTTCTGGGCTCCCGTTTGCCTTCCACCGCAGCTCAGAGTTCCGCTCTCTCAATCTCTCCGACTCCCCTACTCCGATCCTGTCAACTCCGCCCCAAGTCTCTCCCGCGTCACTCCCTCTCTCTCMTCTGCGTTTCCATTTTTTCTTTCAGTTCCCGCAGCTCTCCCTCTCTACTCTTTTCCTCTCCTTGCCCCTAAAGCCCTCCATTTCCCCTCATCCCGCCTGCCCCTCCTGACCACAATTCCCCCGCACTCCCCCTGCCCTCCTCCCACCCCCGCCCCCGCCCCCGCCCCCGCCCCGGGATCTTCTCCAAGCCTCGCTTTAAAGGCCCCCCAGACCAGGGGCATCAGGCCCGTGCGACCCCATTGGTCTGTTCTCTGTTCTGCCTTGTAAAAGGAGTTCACAAGCAGCAGGCAGCAGGGACGAGCTTGACAATCCCACAGCAAAAGTAGAAAACTGTTGAGGAAGTACATCCCTCTTGCAAGGACAGGCTGGGCTGAGTAGAACCCCAGACCACAGGGCTTTGGTTTCTGATAGAGCCAACCCCGTGGACCCCGAGGACCTTACCCTTAGTCCAAAGTTCTGAGAAAACCTAAAGTCATTCCACAGATGAGCTGGCACTGGGCACCAGGCTCCTCTGCCCTGGGATAAAGGCAAGCAGTRGTCTTCCTAAGGTCACAGAACYCCGTGGGATCCTCTCCATCGCATGGGGGTGCCATACAGGACCACACCCAATGCCAATCTCCTTAGAAATTTTGCATACATGGAAACTGAGGCCCCAGAAGTAAAACCCAAAAYACACAGCTAAGGGGGAAGGTGGGACACAGACCCACTGTTTGAAGCTACAAGTTCTCCATCAGGGTCTCCGGCCAGCTTGCAGCTGCCACTTGAGGCCTGGCGGCCCTGACCTTGCTCCCACCCAAGGGTGGAAGGGTGGGGAGGGGCTTTCCCTGCGCCTGAAGGGAAAGGGCTCAGAGCACAGCCATCCCCACTTCCCTGGCCCCACCCGCCTTCCCTGTGCCTGCCATGTTCCAGCGCATTCGTGGCCTTGGCTTTGAGGGTCAGCAGTGGTCCTTGGAGACTTATGTGGCCTCCACGGCCCACCGAKCACCCCGGGGACCTGCGTCCACCTCTGTCTGGGGAAGGCCCTCATCTGCTGTCTGTGTGAGCCACAGGCCCTCCGCTCCACTGGACAGCCCCAGCGCAGATCACGCCTGCCKGCCGATCTCCTGTCYTCCTCTGCCCTCCTTTGTCTCTCTTCCTCTCTCCCCTCCCGTCCTCACACCRTATCTGCTCTCCGTCTCACTTCCAAGTCCCGTCCTCTCCCCTCCCCCTCATTGCTTCCTTCCTGTCCCTCTCTTGCTTTCTTGCTGCATCCTGCAGCTCCCCCCACTGAGCCTCGAGGATAATGCTTTATGACATCTCCATTTAGCTGCCCGATGGGTTGTTTTGGGTATTGTGGACAAAGTCCCTGCTAAGCCGGTAGATCTCTGCGAGTCACCCCACCTTCAGCACTTGGGACCTGAATTCTAAGGTCTGAATATAGCGACACAGACTGAGCTAGGAAGTACGGTGTGGCCTCCAGCAAGGTGCATGCCCTCCCGGAGCCTGTTTCCTGGTGTGGTCCATGTGATAGCACACTACTGCGAGGTGGAGTCATGGCCCCACAGCCCCTGCAGGGGCAGGAGGAGGCATTAGATCAAGGTTCTGGCCTGTTTTATGTCTTGAATCTCATAGTAGTTGATGGGTTATTTGGAGGTAAACACTACACACAGTTCTGCCATTGCCATCTCGTACCTTCCTTGCACCAGAAGACAAAAAAACCGATGGTCACTGAACCCATTTCACAGATGGGGAAACTGAGGCATCAGTAGTAGGACTGGAACTCAGCTTTCTCTCTGAGACTAAGGTCACTCCTKGGTGGACAGAGATGTGGGGAGGGAGGGAGGAGGGAAGTCCTTGCTGAGATTCTGGGGTTCCTCCCAGGATAAGTTTGGGTATCCATTTGAAGACAGGMAGATGGCACCCAGCACACTGACTGAGGTAGTTATRCCCACACACAGCCATTCGGCTGCCAGCAACTGATGACTGGGCCCTTCCTCTCCTGCTCCTGCTCCTGGCTCCTGATTCCATCARGGAGAAGTCTCGGTCTGGGGCTAACGCGTCTTTAATGACTCTCTAGCATCTAGCATTTGTCACTGTCCCCGTCTGGTAGGAAGAGGGTTTCCAGCTCGGTCAGTACCGTAAGCTTTCTAGAATTTACTCAGAACGGCTGTCTCTGCTCTCCCGTCCCTGCTTCCCGCTAGTGGAGCCTTCTCCAGTGTAGCTGTGCCTCTGTCCCTGGTCAACTCCTGTGGAAGGCCCTGAAAGGTGACCCCGGGCTCTGGCGGTGGCCACTGCCCACGTGCGCAGAAGCCGGAATTCCGGAAGGGTGGGGGAGAGCTTTCCCCTGGGATGAGCATGTCCCCCAAGTCGGGGCTCCCTTACCCCCTCCTGCAAATCTCCTCTGGCAATGCCGGGCACAGGGGGAGGGGAGGGAGGGGAGCAGAGGGGAGGGGAGAGGGAAAGGGGAGGGGAGACAGAGGGGAGGAAATGTTTTTCTTCTTCAATTGGAAACAATAACATGGGGGCCCTGGCTGGGAGAGAGGGGACAGGAGAAGGTCCCCCACTCCCGCCCGGCAGGAAGTGCTCCTAACACACCATAAGTGGAGGGCAGGAAAGTGCTGGAGGCTGAGCAGAGGAAAAACACAGGAGGGGCCCTGCAGCCATGGGGGGGGGGGTCTCTGCCCTTCCAGTCCTTCCTTACTGTGAGCCTGAGTGGGGACAGGAAGGGCCAGAGAGGTGGGGCTGTATTTGTGAAGCTGCACAGCCTGCGCGGTGCCCCGGCTCAGCTCCTAGCCAAGGTGTCCTCTGCCTGTCACCTGGGAGTTCACACCCTGAAGTTCTTAACCTCCTGGTGACCACAGGGGCATGAATTTCCGTTTCAAATCTGGAGAGGCATAGACGGCAAACCATGGGACCGCTGTGCGGGATGAAACCAGCCATGTTGGAGCAGCCGGCCTAGGTGAGCCTGGTGTCTGCCCACCTGCTACCTCTGGGACTGGGGCTCCTGCTCCCCTGGGTCCCCCAGGAGAGCCTCTAGGCCCCAGCAGACACACATATGTGCCAGATGTCATCCAGGGCCTGGGTGACAGTTACCGTTCATGGATGCCAAGGCTCAAGAGGGCTCCGATGGCCTCCTGGTGTCACATAGCACATGTCCTTGTCCTCGGGCCACTGCCACTGCCACCGTGACCCCTAGGGTTCCCAGAAGGGACCGAGTGATGAAGCTGTCAGGAGACATAACTCACAGTTGCTCCTGGTGTCCTGTAGGGCTTGTCCTGTTTCAGGCCCCCCTCCTTTGGACTCTGGAGGGTCCCCCCCCCAATCTGGGTGCCCCACGCCCTAGGGATCTGGTTGAGGCTTGCTCTTTCTTTGTTGTCCAGTAGGGCTGGAGGAAATGGTTCTCATTCCTGTGTGTCAGTGCCTTCTGCTAACTCTGGGCATGTCCTTGGCCTCTGTGGTCAGGGGACTCGCTAGGCAGGGTGGAGACCCCGAGCCCCTATGGGCTCATGGCAGGCGCCTGGCCTATATGAGCCCCCACGTGGCCCCTTTGTGTTCTATGAATCGGATAATGGTAGCATTCTCAGACGCCCCGTCATGGGTCTGGGCTTGTGAAAGGCCCCCGGTCTGCTTACACTGAGGCCTCTGTCCGGTGGCAGCCATGAGGGCGGGGCTGCCTCGGGGGTCCCCACCCACATTTGCGGGCCACTACCAAGTGTCTGTTGCCTGGGCTGGGCTGGGCAGCTGGTATGCGGGCAGGCACTGCTCAAGCCAGCAGGCTACACACCCACTGTGTGCCTGATGGGTCCTAGACAATCATGGTCTCTATGTAAACTGAGGCTCAGGTGACACTGGTCTGTCTGGCCTGTCCGGCTATGACTGCTGGGACTGCTACAAGGACACCAGAGACACTGTGGTGACCACACGAGGGCAGGCTTGATGACAGGCAGCCGGGCCAATGGGAGCCCTCGGGCAGGCTTCTCAAGGCAGGGTGGGGGCGACCCTCCAGAGTCTAAAGGAGGGGCCTGAAACAGGACACCAGGAGCAACTGTGAGCTATGTCTCCCGACAGCTTCATCACTCGGTCCCTTCTGGGAACCCTAGGGGTCACTGGGCAGTCAGCCAGAACTTTACCCTCACCAGGCAAGGGTAGGACGTCTCTTTACAGAAGGGGAGACTGAGGTACAAAGGGGAGGTGGCCAGCATGGGCCACATGACTTCCAGGTGGAGCTGGGACCTCACACGAATACCATGAGTCCTTCTCCAGGGTGATGGGGGTGGGGATGGGTCCCCATCAGGCCAAGCTTCCTGTCTGTGTAACCCAGAATTCCCCACTTCTCTTGGCCCTAGTCGGCACACTTGTGAAATAGGCATTGGAGTCTCCCCATTTCCGGGCTGTGGAGACAGAGTAAGTTACGGGGTACACAGCCAACCTCTGCGCTGGGGAGGAAACACACACATTCAGTGACTTTATTATATCCTCAGTGGGTGACCTGCCCAGCTGACCTTGGAATCTGSTCCTAAGGAGCACTCCTCAGTGTCCTGTGTCCTTGATCTTCACGGGCGGAGCCTTAGCCTCGCCACAGTGTGGCATGCCAGTCACAGGGAAACTGAGGCAAGCAGATCACTTTGAGTTTCTGGCCAGCCTGGGCTACATAGTCAGTGAGACCCTATCTCAAAAACCTAAATGATAAGTCAAGGCAGGCACGGCGGTGCCTACCGCGATCTCGGTATTTTGGGCGGTGCAGAGGGTCGCTCTGAGTTTGAGGCAGGCCTGGGCTGTAGAAGGAGACTGGCTTCAAAACTAAACAGGAGTAAATAACAGGCACAGCTCTAGCTCTTCTCTACGGTGGGCCCGGGCCCGGCGCGAAGCACTTGGCCTTGACTAATTTAAACCTACAAGAACACACAAAGAAGGTGACATTGCGCCCATTTGTGGGTGGAGAAGCTGGAGTGTACGTATGTGGGGGTCCCCCCCCCCACTGGTATAAGGTGTAAAGAGAACCTCTCTCTGTCTCGGCTCTGTCTCTGTCTCCCTCCCTCTCTCTTTCTAGATGGAGTTTCTTTGTGTAGCCTTGGCTGTCCTGGATCTTACTCTGTAGACCAGGCTGACCCTGAACTCACAGAGATCCTCCTGCCTCTGCTTCCTTAATGCACCACCACTGCCTGGCTAGGGGAACTAACCTTGTTCTTAATGAACATGAATGGCCGAGGCCCCCGTGCCGGGGCCCAGAGGCTTCTCCAAACCTCAGTCACACACCCGGTTTGAAGCCCATTAGCAGCCCATAATGTTCCCACAGGGGTGGGGTACGGTGGACACCGGCACCTGTCCCTGGGAGCAACATGGCTGTGACAACAGCCAGGCAGGTGAGCAGCCCTTTGTCATCCCCTACCAGACTTCAACCACCCAGTCTCAGTTACTGGGGACCTCTAGGTCCAACATCTTCAGGAGCTGCTCAGTTGGCCAAGAGAAGGTCTGCCAACCAGGAAGAGAGGCATCATGGAGGTGCTTACCAGGTACTCTTCAGAGGGGACCCCAGCAAGGCACAGTCAGACTCAACAGCCAGATGCCAAGATCTCATGAAGCTCACACACCAGTTGGGGCCGTAGTCACCTTGCCAGGACAACAGCTGAGGGCATGTCCTCCCCTTACCCCACACTGCAGAGGAAAGACCTGGGCCCAGGCTGATGCCTTGATGCTAGTGGCCTACAGGAGTCCCCAAGGAGATCCCAGAAAAGATATTTCCTCTCTTTCTTGGTGAACTTCATCCTTTGAGAGCCAGCCAAAATGTTACATCCTCTGGAAAGTCCTTGTGAACTCCTAGACATCCCTCAGGGTCTTCCCTAAATGACCCTTCTGAGAATTTTCTGGTGTCCTGAAGCAATGTCAGGACCTCTTCTACCCTCTTCAAACATCTGCCCAAAGATTGCTAACCTTACAGCAGGATACCGCTCCATAGTAGGCCAGGACCTGTCCCCAATGAGACACAGGTCACGACCAACAAACTTAGTCTAACCTCTGACCTTGGTTGGTGTAGTCTCTGATCTTCTATCATCCAACCACTGGCCTTGAGTGGTCTCGCTTTGCACCTTGAGTGGCCTAGCACTTAAGCTGAAGCAGATCTGCCTGCATGTTCCTTGAATGTCACTTCTACAAAGGAACTCCTGAAGGCGTTTAGGGACTTTTGGGTGACACTGTCTCTTCTCACTCGAGAGCAGTCTGACCACAGTTAGCTGTCTCAGGATGAGACTTCTTTCTTTCTTTCTTTCTTTCTTTTTTTTTTTTTTTGCTTGTACTTCCCCCCCAAGACTTTTCCATCCCTTCCCAAAATGTCAGTCCCAAGGGCTTGATAGTCCCCTTTGCTCTGAACTGTCCCTGTCACCTCCCCTGGTCCTTTGGGTCCCCGGCACTTAGAACCCTGAGCTGGGCGGGCCTTTTCTTCCACGCCTCATCACGGCGTCTTGCCTGCTGCTGGACACTGCGCCACCCTGAGGCATTTGAAGAACAAGGTCTGTCGAGGCGTACCCAGGTTCCTCCCACCAGGACGAGGTTCGACTCTCAGATGGCTCACAGGGAATAAAAGATGTGTGTTCTCTGTTCAGCTGCAGGGACCCAGGGAAGGTTAACACGGGGAAGCAGCCTAGGTAAACCCTCTCCTCAGCCTCCTGCACTGCCCCCCCCCCCATTCAATTCTCAAGGCAGGGACCACCACTCTACAGCCTAGGACTTGGAAATGTGGCAGTCCCTCCTCAACCCGCTGAAGGCTGTGGGGATACAGTTGTGTGGCACTGGGCTCAGTGCCAGCTGTGTCTCCATCACAGGAACCGAGGCAGAGCGTCTCTCCCAGGCTCTGTGTCCCCAACTGCACACGGGTGAGCTGCCCTTCTAGGACCCAGGGGAGCCATTCACCCCCTTCCACCTCTTGGGGACAGATGGGGGTGTTGGGGGCCATGGGCAAGACAGCAGGCCTAGTATGTGACTGGTCCCACCCTGCAGTCCCTCAACCTCTAGTATCTAGAGTCTAGATGCACTTGCTGAGCCCTACTGAGAGCCAGGAATCTAGATACAGCAGTAAACAAATCTCCACCCCAAGGGGCTCATTCACACATTAGGAAGTCAGAAGATAAAATATACTGGGAGCCTCGAGGGTGGGGTTCTGTGTGAGGGAGGAAGAGAAAAGGGTGCGGCAGTGAGAAGGGAGAAAGCAGGAGGGATCCAGCTTGACCTGTGGGAGGAGTGTCTCGGTCTGGGAAGGCACTGGACCGGCGCTCTGCACCTGGCCGGGCACAGTGGGGAGAAGGTCCAGGACCTGAGGGGCAGCAGAGGCAGATCTCGCAGGGCCTCATGATCACCGGGACAGTGGCAGGAGCTGTGGGAGGCCCCGGGCAGAGAGGCAGGGAATCCCTGAGGCAGCAGCAGTGGGCTGGAGGGGGTAAGGGGCAATCCCCAGTCTCGGGGCCTTTGTGGCAGTGGCTGTTTGGAGGTACCATTCTCCTGGAGACTCCTTGGATCTGTCTTCTTTGAACAGGTTCTCTCTCTCTCTCTCTCTCTCTCTCTCTCTCTCTCTCTCTCTCTCCCTCTCTCTCTCTCCCTCTCTCACTGAGTCAGGGTTCTGTACCACTTGGGTGCTGGGATTATAGGCACGTGTTACCTGATCCCCTGACCACTTCCTGCTTGTGAAGAGTGTTGTGTCCCCCTGGGGAGATGAGAACACAGCCAGGCCAGAAGCATAAACTCTGCTGTCCTGACCTGAGGCTCAGACCTCCCAGTCAGGGTGCACCCCAGCTCACACCCATCCTGCTGCCGGAAGCAGGGCTGGGAGGCACCAGGTCCCCCTGTAACATCTGCAATGTCTCCCAAATGTCTGCCGCTGGCCAGTCTGCCACCTCCTGCCCTGGAACAACTACATCTGTGCAAACCCTCCCTGGGCTCCACCCATCACTGTCACCCCCATCCCCCGTCTGGAAGGGTCAATCCTCGATCTGTTCCTGTTATTTTTCTCCAACTTCGAGGCCTGTGAAAGCATTTAGGGTGAAGCTGGGCCCAGGCCTCTGGCCAACTGTTCTGTGCGTGGCTCCCACGCCACTCCAGTCACGTGGTTGACTTCAGTGCCTCCCTGGTACCCCGTCTACAGGATGGTCTCACACGTGGGCTGCCACACGCCTGCTAGCTGCTGAACACGAACTTCTGCATGTGGCTAGGGGATTATTCCATTGTCTGGAGTATCAGAGGGCAGAGACCCCCAAGACCTGGCATGCTGTGAGGAGTCCTGTGTCTGCTGGGCAGTGGCTATATTAGAACACAGAATAGGCTGTCAGTCTCCTGTGGAGCTCCCAACAGGGGCCGGCCATCCACGAGAGCTATTTTTAGCCCCCAAAGGCAGGAAATAAGTCATGGTCAGAGCAGGCCAGTAGACTCGGCACCCCAGGTGCAATGGATGTGCCTTGACGGAAGGGCAGCCACCATCCAGAAGGCAGGAAGGAGGAGGCCTGCAGCCCCCAGGAGTGCCACTGGCTCTACCATCTGCTCACACCTGGGGCCCCTGGGGACAACAAGGGTGGTTACCAGGCCCTTCCTCCACCTCAGTTCACTCTGTCCTGGAATTGCTGCAGGCTGGGTTTACTGCAGCGTGTGTTGCTGGCCCCGCTTTAGAGTCCTAAGAGGAGACCGGTCCCTGCAAGGCAACGACGTGGACACAAGCAGCATCCTCCTCCAAGCACGCGGGGCAGCGTCCTGCAGGCCCCAGGGGCCTCGGCGAAGAGGGGCCCAGCAAGAGCTGTTTCAGCTTCAGCTCAGAGTCTATCTGGAAGCAGCCAGTCAAATGCTCTCCTGCCAAGCCTCAGTTTCCCCCTTCCCTCTCGTGAGCCTTAGCTGGCCTGTCTGGGACCAAGGCCAGAGAGCTGTAGCTGCAAAGCCCCCCGCACCCCCCCACACACAGTGGCCTTTGGAAGCCAAGACCACCTTTTCTTCCTGTATCAGCCTGGGGCACCCAGGGTACATCCCGCTGAGGGTGAAGGGCGTTGCTGACAGTCCGCAGCCCAGATGGTGGGCAGCATGCGTCAGCTGTGGCAGTCTAGGAGTGACAGGCTGACTTGGGATGCTTTCACTTCCCCATGGGGTCCGTGTCCCCCACCCCTACTCCTGTAGTCTCAGTTCCCCTGGCTGGGAGTTGTCACCCTTATTCCAAAGGAAGCTGTAGTCTCGGGACGTGGGCTGGACGGCTTCAGCTGTGCCCTGAGGCCCAGTCCCCAAATATGAGGTCCTAGATATGGGGTCCCAGACAGTCAGGCAGCTTGGCCAGAGCCCTGACACAGCACTGGGATGTGACCTTTGAGCTGTCTGTTTCCTTCAAATAGTGTGCATTGTTTGTGTTAAAAAAAAAGAAACTGTCAGGGCTGGCAAGATGGGGCAGAGGATAAGAAGGTGCTTGTCGCCAAAGCTGGTGACCTGAGTTTGATTCTGGGACCATCCAGCTGCCACACCTAGTCCTTTGAACTTCATGTGCGTGCCGTGGCAAGCAAGCACACTCCGAAGACCGGGGAGCGCCCCTGGCCCCTCTCCATGCTGGGCTTTCCACAGATGCATCTTTAGGCACTGGTGCTGGATGTGTCAGTAAGTCAGCCCACGGTGCAAGGTAGTGCAGAGCTTCTGGACAGTGGGAAGATGCTGCCGTCTGCATCTGTAAACTGTTGGGCAGTTTGGGAGGGCTTCCTGGGAGAGGGGGTCATCTCAAAGCAGAAGAGCTCTTTTAGGAAGGAGATTCAGGGGCACAGTTAGCGCAGGCCAAGCCGAGGGGAGGGAGGGAGAACAGCACAAGTCCCCCCCCTCGCTCCCTCAGCCCCACACTGCCCGGACTTCCCTCCTGCCTTGTCTGTCCTAACCTCCTCCGCAGGCCGGAAGGAAGCTGAGGTGGGAATCTAGCCCCACAGTTCCCAAATGAGGAGAAATTGCTTGCAAGGAAAAAAAAATAACATTAATCCCATTGTCTCTGCTCCCAGATCCTGCTTGAAAAACAAAAACAAACTCACACTGCAGCTGGGAAGGGTTTCTCTGGCAAGGCGCTAGGCTTGCCGTGCCCGGTTACCCTGGGTGAGGCGGGTGGGCACCAAGTGTTGCCCCTAGATCCTGGCCAGTCTGGACCCTCACTCCAGGCCTGCCAGCTAGCCTGGCTCTAAATACATCCATGGGGCTCTAGAGAAGAGGGGTTCAAGCAGGGTCGCCCTGTCTAGCCACAGACCTCACTTGGGCTGGCACTCCTGTCTTCTAGCTCTTCTCCCTTATTTCCCATGGTGAGGCATGTTCAAATCTCCTACTCCACCTATTCCTAGTGGAAGACAAAGGAGACCAGAAGGCCCTACAGTGACCAGGGACAGGACAGGAAGCACTGCTCAAGGGACATTAAAGTCCCCCACCCCAGCCACCTCAAGTGGCCTCTAGCTCTTATTTTGGCTTGGTACCATCTCCCATGGTACACACACACACACACACACACACACACACACACACACACACACACACACACACACACACACAGCAGCCCTGCTTGGGGGCACAGGGGGTTCTGCATCTTCCCACAGAGACCCGAGCTCAGAGAAGACCCTGAAGCCTGGGCAGGGTTCAGCGCTGGCAGCCCTGGAAGTGGCCCCCTCCTTCCTCTTCCCTCCAAGGCTGACCTCAGCAGCCCAGATGGGCTTTTCCCAGAGCCGAGGCAGGAAACACGGGCCCTGAGTGTTTGTTCAGGCCGGGCAGGGCTCCGGGCAGGCGAGGCGGAAATAGCCACAAGATGTTTGTCCAAGTGGGAGTCAGGTTCCCCACAAGGGAGGAAGAAGGAGGGCCGGAGGAACCGACCGAGTCAGCACACTAAACCCATCCTTGCCTCCCTCACCCGCGGAGGCAGACTGCACACAGTAGGCGCTTGCTGAATGCTGAATACAAGTTAGGAGGCTGGTGGTCTCCTTCAGAGCTTGGGGCTGAGCCTAAGACCCGCAGCACCACTTCTTCATGGCCCGCTGAGCACGCAGCCCCCATTAGCAGACATTTTCCGCCCTGGGGTGGAGTATTCTTTCTTGGGCTCTTGCCCTACCCCATCCCCCACCTCCTACCCCCTACCTCTCCCCTTCTCCCTCCCCTAGCCAAGGCCCTTGCCTCTCTCAGACAGAGCAGTGTGTGACTGGCTCAATTGTGACATTGCAATTCAGCATCTTGGAGTGTGACTGCATCTGGGGACAGGCCATTCCCGAGGCGGTTAGGACTGTGAGAAGGTGGCTTTCCGCATGCCCGGGAGAGCGCCTGGGAAGAAAACTGGGGCACCTTGACCTTGGGCTTCAGTTCTGCCTCTAGACCTGAAGAACACATTACTGCTGCAGAGCCACCCAGGCGGCCATGACGAGGGTCAGGGCCCCGCTCACCC
>BDUI01038684.1:15081-25270 GCA_002335545.1 Apodemus speciosus | reverse complement strand
TGAAGAGAGGGAAGCAGAGCACACGGGCCTTCTGTAAGGAGGAAGACCAGAGCCCGTGGCTCTGGCCACTCACCTATGTCTAACTGCTCCACTGGAAACTCACAGAGAGACCCATGGAAGGTGCTGGGGCAGACACACCTGATGCCATCCCATGAGCCCCCATTCTGGCATCTGTTATTCAGATCTTGACAGCGGTCTCCAGAGAAACCAGGAGGGCAAATGCACCGACCCTGCTCCCAGGTACCACCATTGTCACACACACCTGGGAAGCAGAGGTGAAATGAGAGGTCTAACGAGGACCTGATCTTGGTGACACAGAACTTAGTAAAGAAGGGAGATACGGTGAAAGAAACTATACAGAAGACAAGAGGTCCAACCTGGGGACGTGGTCACGCTCGCTGCTGTAGTCATCTGAGTAGAGGCTGAAGTTGGTCTTGACTGTGGTGACGTAAGGGTGGTGGGAGACGTCACAGTGGCCACTGATGTCTCTGGGGTCCTTGTGGTCRACAGAACAGGGTCTATCGCCTTGCTTGAAGTTGTGGTAGTTGGGAAGGWGTTGCTTGGTTTCAGGGTTGAGGGGACATTGATGGAGCCAGGCATATTTGGGGTGGTGATAGAGGTGGCATTTAACCGGTTGTCCCTGGTGGACACGGAGGTGCTCCTGAAGACCGTGTCTGTAACTACTGTCCTAGTGTCCGTTGAGCTAGGAGCATCAGTAATGGTGTCTGAGGGCTCTGTTTCTGGTGTCATGGAMGGGGTATCCAAACGTGTAGAGAAAAATGTTCTTTCACTGGTAGAACCGGAAGAGGTAACCATGTTGGTGACAGAGGGAAGGACGGAGAATGGGGTGATGGGAGCAGATGCCGCTCCAGTACCGGGATTGATGTCAACACACGGAGTCGAGGGAGAACTGGGGACTATGGTGATGGTGATGGTTTCTGGGCAGAGTGTAGTAGAAGGAAGAGAGATATAAGAGAAAGGGGTTGACTCGGTATGAGCCGTGGTCAGCGGTGAGCTGGTTGGAGAGGTTCTGGTGGTTGAAGGAGGAGGAAAGGATGTCACTACAGAGGAGAATGTAGCTGCTATACTGGAGTTCAGGGAGGAGGGAGAAGTAGGTTCTGTGGTAGTAGTGAGCATTGGTCTCCTAGTGGGGAGAGACGGGGAAGCGGACGTTATTACTGTGGGTGTCGAGAAGATCAAGGTAGCAAAAGCAGTCACCACTGCATTTGTAGAAGTGCTTCCCCGGGGGAGGGAATCTGTTCGGTGTTCACCTAATGAAGTAAGTGTAGTTAGCGAAGTCGGGGTAGATGCGAGAGTCTTAAGAGTAGACGGAGCAGTGGTTGTACTGGGGGCATGGGACGCTGACAAGGTAGGACTGAAGTTTGGGGATGGACCCTGAGTATAGAAAGAAGAGAAGGCGTGATTGGGACTTGTAGGAGAAGCACCAGTGGGAACAGAGGCAGTAGAAGTTGACTTTGACAGTGGGATTCCGGGTGAAACTGACATACTTGTCCCAAGAGAACCCGGYGGGGTGTCCCTAGTAACTGTGACAGTAGTTGTCACAATGGGGGCAATGGAATGGGTGGTGCTGAGATGGGAAATCCCTGTGTTCTGGGTGATGGAGGATGGTGGGACGATCCTGGTTGGTAWTGTTCTAGAACTTGTATCGGTTGAGGTGGTAGCCATCATGGCAGATGTACCACTGTTGCCTGTGGATGAGGAGAAACCTGTACYGAAACTGGCAGGGATTCCTTCACTGGGCAGAGASGAGGTTAGAGATGTTAGTGTCTCCGGGTGAGCAGGATGTGATGGGGTGGTAGGTGCAGTTGTGCTGTCAGGGGATTGGGTAGGACTGGAAGAGGGAGACAAGCTTGTGGAGGGAGTCAGGGTGACTGTGGTATACAAGTCTGGAGTGACGGTCATAGTGGTGCCTGAGGTGCGTGGAGATGGTTGGGTTGGTGTCAGGAAGGTCGGGAGGGTCGATGTGTCAGTGACAGAAGCTGAAGTGCTGTCTGCCATAGAGTATGTGGTAGAACCAAGGAAGGTGACCTGAGGTGTTTCTGCCGATGTCGCATTAGTGCTTGGCAGTGAGGTCGCCATGACAGACAACGGGGAGCTGGACACGCTGACAGTGGCATCGTGTTGTGAACTCGAGACAGACATAGAGGACCGAGCCAGACTTGTGCCTGAGGTCAAAACATTGGAGCTGCCGTGGGAGGGACTCGTGGATCTGCCATATGTGAGTGGGCCCGTGACAGTGACCGAGGACGTGATCGGGGGAGTCACAGCAGTGTCTGTCATGAGTGACATCGTGGTGCTGCCCATAAATGAGGAAGTGAGAGCCRTGTCTGTCATGGTGGGCAGGCCTGAGYGAGGTGAAGAGGGAATTGTGGGTGTGAGGTTCCCCGCGGCCCCTGAGGTGGCAGGRGGTGCAGAGATGGCAGTTGAGGACAAGCTGACAGTGGGGTGGCTCTTTAAGGAGGTGAGSCTGGGCGTGCTGAGAGAGGGAGGCAGGGTGGCCATGGTGACCATCTGTGTGGTGACAGCGTGGCTTGGTTCTGAAGTGAGCAGGGAGGACCAGGTGGGTGTGKCAGAGGTGTCTGGGGTCCTTGTGGCTAAGATGGAGGTAGGAGAGGTGAYGTGGGAAGGGGAGTGGGTGACAGAGCTGGGGAAAGACACTGGAGATGTAGCCGCAGATGTGGCGCGTGTAACTGGGGGCGTGGTCTCCGAGGCAGATAACGGGGTGCTGTGTGTGGTGTCAGCTGTGACTGGCTTTGGGCTTGAGCCAGACACTGAGGGCAGAACTCCCTTTGTCGTGGAGGTCAACACACTGCTGGTCACTAGAGAAGGAGGGCCGTGTGTGCCAGAAGCCAGAGTCTCAGTGGGGGTGACTGAAGACGTGTCCATGCGAGTCCCATTTAGAGATTCTGTAAGATGGTCTGTGGTGAGCTTTCSTGTGGTTTTTCCTGTAGATGTTACAGCAGGGCTAGGGGAGGGTTGCTGACTTGTAATGGGAGGAGATGATTCCGTGGTGGCCCTGAGTGTCGTGGCGAGCTCGACCGTAGTGCGGAGTGTATGGTTGGTGATGGGAGCTGACGGCCAACTGCCCGTCCGTGTGACCCCAGCACCGCTGGCAGAGATGGAGGAGGAGAAATCAGATGTCGCTGGGGTCCTTGTAGCATGCGGACTAGTGGGGTTTCCTGTCCTTGAGGGATTGTCTGTCGTGCTGGTGGGCGTGGTGTGCTGTGTGCTAACGAGCCGTGCTTCTGTGCTCGGGAGGATGGAGGGCGGAAGGCTGGGAGCACTGTGGGCTGGTGGGGTGCTGGAGACCGGGAGGGTGTGAGCCCCTCCTGTCGTAGTGACCAATGGCTCAGCACTGATGGGTGTGGGCGTGAGAGATGAGGCTGTGGTGGTGTGGAGGTGTGTACTGGGGAAAGAGGAGACTGCAGAGGTGCTGTCAGTCAAGAAGCGCTCTAAGTCTGTCAAGGTAGAAGGTCTGAGGGAGGGTGTCAGGGTAGCCCTGTGTGTGGTAGCAGTGTCGCCTGTCGCAGATGTGAGCTGAGGGGGCCCGGCAGTTGAGGAGGCGTCGGTGGCRTCAGTGGTGTAGGTTGAAGATGTGAAATGGAGTTCGAGCTCTGGGACTGACCTAGTTGGAGAGCYGGGGAAAGAGACTAGAGRTGCGGTTAGAGATGTCGCCTTGGGAGTTGTGAGTGCTGTCCCCAAAGTCGWTAACGGCAGAGTGTGCGTGCTCTCTGCRGTGACTGGGTGTGAGTTTGGGACACGACTTGTGTGTGAAAACAACAYGTGAGCGGTCGGTGAGGTGGATGTCGTGAGTATCCCGGAAGACAGTGTAACTAACGAGACAAAGGAAGAGCTACTGGGGGTCGAGGTTGTCACTTCTGACGCCGGCGACCTGGCGGAAGTGCCTGTGGTGGAAGTCACTGTGGCTTTTCTAGTGGGTGTCATAATGGTGGTGAAGGAGGTTCTAGTCACCGATGTGGTAGGAGAGGGTGGTTCTGTGGATGCGGCTGTCGTGAACGTGTGGGTGGTCACGGGTGTTGCGGTGGAGTCAACTGTTGTGTCAAGAGAATGGGGCAAAGTTGGAGCTGAGGGTCCACTACCTGTCTGGCTGGTTCCGGTCCTGCCCGCAGAAAGGGACAAGGAAGATGCAGATGTGACCGGAAGGCTTGTGACAAATGGACTTGAGTGGTTTCCAGTGCCTGAGGGCGTATCTGTCCTACTGGGTGTGGTACGTGCTGAAGTAATAAACAGCGTTGTTTCTAAGTTCTGGGGGCTTGAAAGAAATGGGGGGAGTGTGGTGTGAGACGTTGAGGTGATAGAACCCTCGTGGGTTGGGGGGATGTCTGTGGTGGCCAGCGGGACAGTGTTGAGAGCTGTGGTTGGAATGGTAGAGACAGCTGTGGTAGGTGGAGCCAGGGCTAGAGTTGTGACTGTGTCCCTCACAGAAGTGCTAGGAGGTGTGGAGATCCTATCTGTGGAGTAGATGTTGGAGGTTGTGGCACTGGAAGTGAYGAGAGATGAGGTCTGGGTGGCYGTGGTGACCAAATGTGTGGTAGATGTCCTGACTGCTCCTGAGGTGGGTAGCGAAGGCCAGGTRGCCATGAGAGAAGTGTCAGGGGCCATTGTGTCTGTGAAGGAGGAAGGAGAGGACATCTCCAATGTCAACACTGTCACGGCATTGGTTAAAGAGCTGAAGTTGGTGGCCTGAGGTGTACCCGTAGATGAGGCTCTGGAAGTCGGGAATGCCGACTTCAAGGTGGATAAYGGGGCAGTGTATGTGTGGTCTGTGGTGACTGGCTGCGTGCTTGAGACAGACACAGAGGACAGAGCGGCAGGGGGTGAAGTCATCACCTTGGTGCTCACCGCTGGATCTGAGGGTGCAACTGGAGACGTGATCTGGGACGTGGCTGTGATTTCTGTCAGGAGAGACTCTGGAGGGAGGTCTGTTGCAGGAAGCGGGGTGGCAGTRGTTAAAAGAGGCTCTGTGGATGCGGTGCTTGTGGGTGTTGGGGTAGATTCTGTAGTCGTRTGCAGGGGCTTGCTCAGAGCTGTACTTCCTGTCTGTGTGTTCCCAAAACTGGCATCAGCCGTTGACATGGAGAATGTGAGGACAGCGACACTGACAGGAAGAGAAGGTGGTTGGGTGTTTCCGGTGGTTGTAAAGGCAGCTGCTGCACTYGGGGTGGTGCTGTGGGCYGTACCCACCGGACGTGTTACTTCTGTGCTATGGACAAGAAGGGAAGACRGGGTGATACTGGTGTGGGTTGCGGACATACCGGGATGTGCATGGGTTGAGGTGGGTGTCACAGCAGATGAACCACTGTYTCCTGTAGATGAGGAAGGGAGATGTGTGGCCGCGATGGTGGAGAGGCCTGCCCTAGGAGAAGATGYGGGTACAGAGGTGAGTGTCTCTCTAGTAACAGCGCTGCTGGGGTGTGAGGTGGAAGCAGCTGTGGATGTCCTGTCAGTAGAGCGACTGTCTGAGGTTGTGAGGCCAGGAGAGCTATGAGAAGCTACCAGGGTGGCTGTGGTGACCGAGCTTGTGATAGCCGTTCTGGATGCTTCTGAGGTGGTCCGAGAGGTCCAGGAGGGTCTGACAGAGGGGTCGGGGATCAGTGTGTGTGTGGTGGTTGTGGGAGAGGTGATATCTGATGTGTTGTTTGGAAAGCCAGGGGGGTTGACATGAGACACTGCTGTAGATGTGGCCTGGGTAGGTGGGAGGACTGTCACAGATAAAGRGGTAGTGGCCGTCATGCCAGTGGTGACAGATTGTGTGTCTGGGGCMGGAGTAGAGGAACGAATGCGGCTTGTGGATGATGTCATCACGTTGGGGCTYGGGGGAGAGGACGTGCTGGATGGCTCAGAAAGCCACACAGCTGTGGGGGTAACTGAAAATGAGGTCGGAGGAGTCACCGAGGGGATTTCTGTCGGGGGAGATTCCGTAGGAAGGTCTGTGGTGGGATTCAGTGTGGAAGAATGGCTGGGGAAGGGAGGCTGACCTGTTCCAGTCACAGCTGAGGTAGGTGAAGGCTCTGSAGATGTGGGGGCRGTGAGGGTGGTGGGTGCTGGGGCGGGCTCAGCTGTCATGTGGACTGCATGGGTGATGGTTGGAGCTGAGGGGACACTGTCCATCTGTGTGGTCCCAGAGCTGTCGGGGAGGATGGATGCAGAGAATGCAGATGTGGGCGGAGCACTTGTATTGGGGATACTCGTGTCTCCTGCACTTCCGGTACTTAAAAGTGTAGGCAGCACACTGGAAGGAGAAGGATGAGATGTGTTAAGGACTGTATCCGTGGCCTTTGTCGTGGAGTAAGATGAAATGAAATTGGTGTGTGTTGCCGGCATGCTGGGAGCTTCGTGGGTTGAGGTGA
Organism: Apodemus speciosus; assembly: GCA_002335545.1. Classification (NCBI taxonomy): domain Eukaryota; kingdom Metazoa; phylum Chordata; class Mammalia; order Rodentia; family Muridae; genus Apodemus; species Apodemus speciosus. Next base: position 18,878 of record BDUI01038684.1, on the reverse strand, counting down.
AGTCTGTCATGGTGCCCCACGGAACAGTGTCGCCCATAGACAATGTGGTGAGACTTGTCGTAAGGGTTTGGATGTCTTTACTAGGTGACAACGTTTCAGATGTGAGTGTCACATAGGGGGCTGACCCGAGACTCGTCATTGTAGCCATGAAACCTGGCGTGTCTGCGGGCAAGTGGCTGGTCGCTGCTGATACTGTGGTAGTGATGCCTGGGCCATGGGAAGATGGCGTGTCTGTGGGTTGGGATGTCCCCTCGAGACCTGAGGGACTGGRAATTGAGATTGTCCCGGGTGTGGGTGTTCTGAAGGTTGAGTCAGTATCGGAAGAAGCAGAAAGCAGAAACGTACTTGGTGGTGGCATTACACTGCTGGTGGTCACTGAGGTAGCCATGTTGGATGCGGAAATCGTCACCAYGCTGGCGGATGACGTTGCTGGTGTGGTTGTGTGAGAAGATGCTGTGTTGACAGCTTCTCTGGGAGTGTCGCTTATGGGCTTACGTGTGGTTCTCCCGGAGCTCATTAGTGTCACCCCCACAGATGGCTCACCTGAATGACTGGTTGTTTCCTTAGCAACAGGAGCCATCGATGTTGATTTATTGGTGGGGCCCAGGGAATGGATGGAGGAAGTTTCTGTTTTGAGTGAATTGCTTGCTGTAGGAAATGGTTTGGTAATAATGCCTTCGGTGATCAAGAAACTGGTGCTGGGCGGGGCAGTGTTATCAGTGACTGTTGTGAAAGAGGTTTTTGTGGGAATTTGAGAAGGCGCAGTAGCAGACAGATAAGTGACGCCCGGAGTGAGGGGCACTGTTGTGCGGACGTCTGTTGGGGTCACGGTGATCATTTCCACGGTCCCTGTGGTAGAAGAGGTCAGAGTACCTTGAGCTGTGTATGTGGTTGTGACAGAAGAAGAAGGTGGGGACATTATTGTGGGTGTGCCATCCACGTTGGTGACGGTGGAAGCAGAGGTCACGGATGAGGTCACTTCCCCGACAGAGGTGAGAGGTGTTAGAGCAGTAATGGTTGTCGTTGGCCTGCCAGTCATGGGAGTGGTGGCATAAGAGCTGGTGAAGGGGACATAGGTCCTGGTGACACAGGTAGTAGTGAGGTGCGTGGTGGCAATCGTGAAGCCAGAGGGCTGAATGCACTCGGCAGTGGGCGTGTAGACCAAGACAGTAGGAGGACTGGTCTCAACCTTGATGACAAACTTGGACATCAGGGCTGTCATGGAGTCRGGACTGACTGGAGAGCTGGGCGATGACTCATAAGTGGGCTTAAAGTTCCCGGGCAGGCCAGCAGTCCTGGGTGTGTGCTCCCCGCTGCCRGGAGCTGGATTGGGAGATTGGTGGGGGCTGAGAAGCCACTGAGGTGCACCCCCAGCATGTGGAGTACCCCTGGGAGCCGTGCTGGCTGCGTCCGCACCAGGCGAGTGCGAGCTAGAGGTGGCCGTGGTCACGGATGGAGTTCCTGTGTCAGCAGAACAGAGGAGTCCACAGGTGAATTCATGAGTCACTCCGTCAGCATCACTGAGGGGGTCACTTCTCAGCTTCCACAATCATGACACAAAGAATGGGGTGTGTGCCTCTTATGGGAGGAACTCACGGCCTGGGCCTTTTGACTTCAGGGGCAGTGGGGGTGAGGAGCCCTCAGTTCCTTAATGGCTGCTAAGTGTCAAAGTTCACCTCGCTCTTTCCTTTTCCTTTTCTCTCTCTCTCCCTCTCTTTCTTTTTCCTTCTTTTCTTTCTTTCCTTCTTTCTTTCTCTTTCCTTCCTTCCTTCCTTCCTTCCTTCCTTCCTGTCTGTCTGTCGTCTGTCTTTTCTGGTGGTGGGGGTGTTACGTGTGTGAAGTCTGTGTGTATGTGTGTGTCATCTGTGCGCAGTCTCTCTGTGTGTTATATGAATGTGGTTTGTGTTTGTGTTTTGGGTATGTATGTGATGTGAGTTTATATGTGTCTGTTATGTGCATGTAGTTTGTGTGTGTGTGCCGTGTGTGCTATGTGTGGGGGTTTGTGTGGGTATCTGTTATGGGTTTGTGTTTTCTGGGTATGTATGTTATGTATATGTGTTACGTGTATGTGATTTGTGTGTTTATGTTATGTATATGTAGTTTGTATGTGTATATGTTATGTGTATGTGATTTGTGTGTGTCTGCTATGTGAGTTTTGTGTATGTGATACGTAAGTGATTTCTGTGTGTTACGTGTATGCAGTGTGTGTGTGTGCGTGTGTGTGTGTGTGTGTGTGTGTGTGTGTGTGTGGTGCATGCATGTTGAATGTGCAGGTGTGTGTATGCAAACACCAGAGCAGCACACCAGATGTCTTCCTCTGCCGCCTTCTACTTTAATGTCTTGAGACAGGGTCTCTCACTAACCGGAAGCTCGTTGATTAGCTGCACTGACTTGTTAGGCAGCAGACCCTCGAGATACACTGTCTCTGGCCGAGCGCCGCAGTGACAGGCACACACRGCTCCTCCCAGCTTTTTACGYGAGGACTGAGTCTGTGAACTCCAGTCCTCATGCCCGCAAAGCAGGAGCCCCAAACTCCTGGGCCATCTCTCCAGCCTTGTTTTTGCTCTTTTCAAACAGGATCGTGTTCACACAGCCCAGAGCAGTCGCTAGCCCACTACATAGGTCAGGATGAACTTGAAATACTAATGCTCCTGCCTCGATCTCAGGGGTGAAGAATCAGACCCGGCCTTGTGGGGTTCGTGCGTGCTAGATGTGTGCTCTGCCCACCAAGCCAACCTCCCACGCGTCTCCCCTCCGTTCTTATCCTCATCCCACCCATCCTTCCACTCCACTGTTGTCTTCCGTCCCTCTTGGATTTGGGGGTCCCACCTTTTAACCAACACCTGCCCTTTCTCTCCAGATTAGGAGACCCCCACCCCAGAGCTGGGCTGAGGGGTGACCCACACCATCGAAATGGAAATCAGTGCTCAAGAGGGAAGGGCTGGAGAGGGAACGCCGAAGGAGAGGGAGAGACTGGAGTTCCCAGGCTGCTAAGACGAAGGGACGGGCAGAGAGAGGACCACGGGGACACGAAGGGACCCGGAAGAGGAAGCAGCATCCAGAGAGACATGTCTGAGCAGAGAAGCGGATCTGGTGACCCCAAGGCTTCGAGATCAGCAGTAATCACAGAAACGCGCCCCGAAGGAGCTGGAGAGACAGCGCAGTGTGTAAGAGAGCTGGCTGCTCTTCCCGACGTGGCGAGTTCGGGTCCCAGTATCTACATCAGGCGGCTGCAGGCCGCCTGTAACCTCAGATCCACTGTGTCCTCTGGCCTCTGTGGTMYGTGACACGCGGTGGGGGATACGCACTTTATACAGTGGTTCTGGCCTGGCGACTGGACTACTCGGTGTATCAAAACAAATTCTTTCTTATTTTATCACCTAGGTAAGGACGGGAGCATGTACCCACAGAGCAAACGCGGAAGCCAGAGGACAACTTTGGAGCATCTCTCCTCTCCTCAGACGGTCGGATTGGCAGCAAGCATCTTTACATGCTGAGCCATCGCACTGGCCCAACAAGCTTCCCCCCCCCCCCCCCGACTCTCCAAATACATCGATGTTCTCTCTCCCTGGCAAAACCGTCAGTCACAGCTTAGGTGCTCTCAGCCTCTCGAGTGCCAGGATTACAGGTCTATACAACACTCCTAGCTTGGGCCCCTTCATTCATTACACGTAACACGTGTGTTACATATGACAACACTAAAGATCAGACGGCCGCAGTGGGGGGTGAGCGTGAGCCATTCCCATCTCTTGTAACCTGGTTTTACTATCCCTGTGTAGGGACCCAGGGCATGCCCT
>BDUI01038598.1:0-12309 GCA_002335545.1 Apodemus speciosus | reverse complement strand
ATCTTAGACAAATTGATTGGATTAGAAAGTGTCATCCTGAGTGATATAACCCAATCACAAAAGAACAGATGATGTTTGTACCCACTGACAAGTGGATGTTAGCCCAAAAGCTCAAAATGAACAAGTTACAATTCACAGTCCATAGGAGGCTCAAGAAGAAGGACTGAAGTGAGGATGCTATGGTTCCTCTGAGAAAGGGAACAAAATAATCACAGGAGCAATAAAGGAGACAAAGTATGGAGCAGAGAGTGAAGTAAAATCCAACCAGAGACTGTGCTTACTGCGGATTCATCCTATAAATAGTCAAGCCCTGACCCTATTCTGGATGACAAAAAGTGCATACCGGAAGGAGGATACCATGGTTGTCTCCATAGGGACCCTGCCAGAGCCTTACACATACAGACGCAGAAGCTAGGAGCCAACCATTTGGTCTTGGTGTGGGGTCCCCAATGGAGGAGTTGGAGGGTGGTCCAGAGGAGGTGAAGGGGTTTACAGCCACATGGGAAGAACAATGTCAGCCACCCAGTCACCTCAGGACTTCCAGGGACTAAACCTTCAACCAAGAGGTACATATGGTTCCAGCCAAATTGTGACAGAAGAATGCCTTGTTGGGCATCAGTGGGAGGAGTGGTCCTTGGTCAAGTGAAGGCTCAATAGGTGCCCCAACAAAGGTAAATCAAGGGGGTGGGTGAGAGTGGGTCGGGTGGGTCAGCATATACTTGGAGGCAGGGGGTGGAAGGAGGGGTTGGGTGTTTTTGAGGAGGGGGAAAGCTGGAAATGTTTTACCATTCGAAATGTAATGAAGATTATATTCAATAAAAAAGTGACTTCTGAACACAGAGGTAAGATCTCCACCTTCTCTCTGGAGGGTACCAGCTAGGAGCACACAGGGCATAAGCTCAGTGGAACAGCTGGGCCAGAAGTCTCAGGTGTGTGCCCAGGTGCCTGGGATTCAGATCAGCTCTACCTTACCAAGTTTCTTGGCATGGCCCACTCTCCCACAGCTCCTTCTTTACTTTTTATAAAGGAGAGGTGTCATTAGAGTGGATCTCTAATGTTATTTGTAATGAAAATTTTGAGTGGGATGGAAGCATCAAAATAAACATAATCCATAACATAATCCAGAGAGGTAGTACAACATAAGTCAGAGGAGTAAGGAAGGGTAGAGACCTGGAAGACAAGAGTTTATTAGACTAAATAATTGTTCAGTAGATTATGCAGTTTGTGAAGGTATTAATATCGGTTTTACATAGGCATCATATAAGTTTTCCCAATTAGGTTCAGGCAAGAGAGTTCAACTGTTGCTGAAAGGTCCCAAGTCTGTAAGTCTCTGCTGACTTCTGTGGGTTTCAGTGTCTGTTTAGCTCAGAAGTCATCATTATCTCATCATGTTAGAGATGTATCTGATCAAAGTCAGCTTTACTGCCCCAGGCAGCTCCAAGGAGATGCATGCTTGGTCTCCTTCTGGGTGTTGAATTTTCCCCTTTTTTAGAGATAAACCTGTAGGATTATCTTAACTGAGGAACAGAACCTCAGCAAGGGGATGTCTGCACAGGGTGTATGGTAAGTGTTAAGCCTGTAATAGTATGCTTGGGAGTACATCTTGGTATGTGATTATGTTCCTAGAAAAGAAGCGAGGGTGTTTGAGGAATTTAGTTCTGGAAGGCATGCTCTAAGTCCGGAGTTACCTATGATTTGTTAGGGAAAGCAGAGGGAAGAGTTAAAAATTTATCTGCTTTGAATGGCTAAGGAAGAAAATACTGTGTTAATTATATATCTGGAATTGGCAGTAACAGCTTGTCTGTAAAAAGAAACTGGTTGTTAATTAAACATTACATAATCATTATTAAAATAGTTGGTTTGACATGTGGAGGTAGATTAAATATGATTTTTGAACCTTAAAAGAAACTAAAAGTTTGTAGGACAATTTTATGTTAGAAGGCATGAACACTCAGGAAAAAAATAATCATTTAAATAAAAAAGCATGAAAATTTGGGATTAAAGGTTTTAGGTGTGTTTTTTTCCAAATAATCTGTAATAAGAGCTTATCTATTGTCTTTGCCTGGAAGGCTCTTTTCCCCTAGGTGCAGGGAGGGCAAAACCTGCACTACCAAGCTGCAGAGATTGTGTGCACTAGCAAACACGTTCCTGTCCTCCCAGTCCCTGCATGTTTTGTCTTGGGTAGTATTGCTAGAAGGCATATACCTTAAAATAGAGCATAAAGGAAAGAAGCATTGAGACTTAATTGGTGGCACCTTATTTGCAGGACCAGAGGGTTGGGGAAAATATAGGGGTTAGGAGTGTTGGATCAAGGCAGGACTGTGGCTCTGGAATGACAAGACATTACACAAGCTGCAGTACAACCAGGGAGTAGGAATCTGAGTTTCTGTTAATGGTGTGTTTGGTACCCTGTGCCATAGCAATCTGTAACCCAGTCCTTCGAGGAAAGAGCAGGTCTCCCAGCAGTGCTGACACACCAAAAATCACAGGTGATACCACCATGGCTGCTGAAATACTGGGCCCAGTGGGACCTGCCCATAGCTCACAGGAGTTAGAAACCTCTGAGCAGCAAGGGACAGGATCTTCCTGTTTCTATCTATGCCTTGGAGCTGACACTATGCCGCAACTATCACACCCAGAGAGAGCAGGTCTCCCAGGAGTTGTGACATACCTAAGATCAGAGGCTCACAGGAGGGACAAGGGCGAATCACAGACACCAAAAACAAGCTAACAACAGAGATAACAGGATGTTGTGAGACACTCACAAGAACAAAAGCGACAGAAACCAAGTCTACTAAGCATCATCAGAAGCCAGTTCTTCCTCCAGAGCAAGCACTGGATACCCGAACACATTGGAAAAGCAAATTTTGATCACATCTCATAACAATGATAGAGGACTTTGTAAAGGACATTTATTTAACTCCCTTAAATAAATACAGGAGAACACAGGTCAATAGGAAGAAGCCCTTAAAGCAGAAACGCATGAGACCCTTAAAGAAATAAAGGAAAACACAACTAAACATGTGAAAAAATTGAACAAAACAATCCAGGATCTAAAAATGGAAATAGAAAAAATAAAGAAACCACAAAGGGAGACAAGCCTAGAGATTGAAAACCTGGGAAGGGATCAGGAGTCACAGATGCAAGCATCACCAACAGAATACAAGAAATAGAAAAGAGAACCCAAGGTGTAGAAGATACCATAGAAAACATTTTGACAAGAGTCAAAGATATTGCAAAATGCTCTTAACCCAAAATATCCAGGAAATCTAGGACACACTGAAAAGAACAAACCTTTGGATAATAGGAATAAAAGAGAGAAAAGATTCCCAGCTCAAAAGGGCCAGTAATATCTTCAATAAAATCACAGAAGAAAATTTCCTGAACAAAAGAAAGAGATGACCACAAACATAAAAGAAGCCTACAGAACTCCAAATTAATTGGACCGGAAAAGAATCTTTTTCTTATCAAATAACAGTCAAAATGCCATATGCACAAAACAAAGAATGAGTATTAAAAACAGCAAGGGAAAACGATCATGTACCATATGAAGGCAGACCTAACATAATTATACCAGACTTCTCAACAGAGACTCTAAAAGCCAGAAGATCCTGGGAAGATGTCATACAGACCACAAGAGAACAAAAATGCCAACCCAGGCTACTCTATCCAGCAAAACGTTCAAATACCATAGATGGTGAAACCAACATATTCCAATGCAAAACCAAATTTAATCAGTATCTTTCCACAAATCCAGACCTACAAAAGAAAGTAGATGCATAAGTCCAACACAAGGAGGGAAACTACTCCCAAGAAAAAGCAAGAAATTTATTTTCTTTCAACAGACTGAAAAGAAGTTAGCCACAGAATGTTAATTCCATTTCTAATAACAAAAAATAACAGGAAGCACCAATCACTGGTCCTTAATATTTCTTAACATCAATGGACTCAATTTCCCAATAAAAAGACATAGACTAGCAGACGTGATATCTAAACAGGAACCAACATTTTGGCGCATACAGGAAACACAATGCAGTGGCAAAGACAGACACTACTTCAGAATAAAAGACTGGATAAAAATTTTCCAAGCAAATGGTCCCCCCAAAAAAAGCTGTAGTAGGCATTTTAATATTGAACAAAATAGACTTTCAACCAAAAGTTATCAAAAAAGATGAGGAAGGACATTTCATATTCATCAAAGTGAAAATCTACAAAGACAAAGTCTCAGCTCTGAATACCTATTCCTCAAATACTAGGGCACTCACATCCATTAAAATTTTTTTTCTGAAGCTCAAAGTACACATGAAACTACATAATATTAGTGGGTGACTTCAACCCCCACTCTCATCAATAGAGAGACCATGGAAACAGAAACAAAAATAGACACAAAGAACCTAACAGATATTATGAACCAAATGGATTAGACAAATATCCATTGAACATTTCATCATAAAACAAAAGAATATACATTCTACTCAGTACCTCATGGTACCTTTACCAAAACTGACCATATAATGAGTAACAAAAAAAGCCTAAACAGATACAAGGAGGTTGAAATAATCCCATGCATCCTATCCTGAGGACTAAAGTTGGTCTTCAGTAAGAACAAAAACAGCAGAAAGCTCACAAACACATGGAAGCTGAACAACTCTCTACTCAATAATAATTTGGTCAGAGAGGAAATAAAGAAAGAAATTAAAGACATTTTAGATGTTAATGAAATTAAGGCAAAACATAGCCAAACTTATGGGAAACAATGAAAGCAGTGCTAAGAGGAAATCTCATAACTCTGAGGGTCCCCACAAAGAGACTAGAGACAGCATACCTGTGGGAAAAAAGGAAAAGGAAGCAGGAGCCGCTTTGGCATGAGGTCCTGCATATGTGAGAGAACTCTTCCATGCAGAAGAGTCCACRAAGGGGGATAAGGGAGCACCTGCAGGACTGCTCGCAGTGCAGAGATAGAGAAAGTTGGGCTCCAGAAGGCCTGTAGGGCAGGAGACTGCCTGGCTACCAGGGAAGGAGGCCCTGCTCAGTAGGTGGTGCTGTTCTAACATACAGCTCCAAGGTACTTGATAAGTCTACTTGGTTGGGTGAGATGACTTGCCTGGGCTGCTTGGATCCTTTCCCTGGTGGCTGGATATGCTTGTGCCTGCTCCATGCTTCTATGTGGTGGAATTTAGTAAAAAAGAGAGTTCATAGTTTTGATGCTTTATTATTAAAGAAATAGAGAGACAAAAGGGGATAGAGAAATAAAGAGAAAAAAGAAGATAGATGAGAAATAGCCATGACCACGTGAAAGGGGAGAAAGAAAGGAGAGAGAGATGAGAGAGACAAGAGAGATGGAGAGAGATGAGAGAAAAGGGAGAGAGAGAAAGAGAGAGAGTGAGAGAAGAAGAAGCAGGAGGAGGAGGAGGAGGAAGAGCAGGAATCCTCCATTTATAGTAAGCTGGGTTACCTGGCAACAGTCAGGTAACTGAGGGGTGGGGAAAGCCTAGCTGTAGCAAGGTGACTGCAGAGCTGGAGTCCAGTGAGAACACTAGGTGCCTGGGGCATGGCCACATGTGACTGATGGCCACAGGGTTATGGAGTTGGGTCTCCGGAGTGGCCTTGCSCAACCATGCTAAGACTGTCTCACACCATGGTCCCACACATACACAAGCAGCTTGACAGCACGTCTGAATGTTCTAGAACAGAAAGACACAAATATACCAAAGAGGAGTAGATGTCAGGAAATTATCAACCTCAGGGATGAAATCAACCAAGGAGAAACAAAACGAACTATGCAAAGAATCAACAAAACCAAGGAGATGGTTCTTTGAGAAAAATCAACAAGATGGATAAACCCTTAGGCAGACAAACCAGAGGGCACAAACAGAGTATCAAAATTAACAAAATCAGAAATAAAGAGGGAAACAAAACAACAGAAACTGAAGAAATTAAAAAATATATCAAATCCCATTACAAAGTCTATACTCAACAAAACAGGCAAAATATGGAGGAAATGGATAATTTTCTATGTAGATACCAAAGTTAAGTCAGAATCAGATAAATTGTCTAAACTGTCCCATAATCTCTAGAGAAATAAAAGCAGTCATTAAGAGTCTCCCAACCCAAAGAAGCCTAGGACCAGGTGGGTGTAGTGCAGAATTCTATCAGATGTTCAAAGAAGACCTAATAACAATACTCTTCAAACTATTCCACAAAACAGAAATAGAAGGAACATTACCTCATTCTATGAAGCCATAGTTACATTGATACCATAACCACACAAAACCCAACAAAGAAAGAGAACTTTCAACCAATATCACCTATGAGTATTGATGCAGAAATACTCTATAAAATTCTCACAAAGTGAATCCAAGAACATATCAAAACTATCATTCAATATGGTCAAACAGGCTTCATCTTAGTGATGCAGGGATTGATCGATATACGGAAATTCATTAATGTAATCCACTACATAAATAAACTTAAAGAAAAAAAACACATAAACCTCTCATTAGATGCTGAAAAAGCCTTTGGCAAGATTGAACACCCATTCATTCAAAAAGACTTGGAAATAACAGGAATTTAAGGCCTACACCTAAACATATCAGTAGCAATATTCAGCAGACCAGTAGCCAATATCTAAATAAATGGAGAGAAACTTAAAGCAATCCCACTAAAATCAGGGACTAGTCATGGCTTCTCACTCTCTCCCTATCTATTCAGTATAGTACTTAAAGTTCTAGTCCTACCAATTAGACAACAAAAGGATGTCAATGGGATACAAATTGGGAAGGAAGAATTCAAAATATCATTATTTGCAGATGATATGAACGTATACTTAAGTGACCACAAAAATTCCATCTGAGAACTCCTTTCCCTGATATAGTACTTTAGCAATGTGGCTGGATGTAAAATTAAATGAAACAAATCACTAGCCTTCTTCTACTCAAAGGATTAACAGGCTGAGAAAGAAATTAGGGAAAGAACAAATAATATAACATATCTTGGTGTGACTCTCTATCCAAGCAAGTAAAAGGTCTGTATGACAAGAATTTCAGGTCTCTGAAGAAAAAAACTGAATAAGACCCCAGAAGATGCAAAGACCTGTCATGCTCATGGATCAGATGGATTAATATAGTAAGAATGGGCATCTTACAAAAAGTAATCTACAGATTCAATGGGATCGCCATCAGAATTCTAATTCAAATCCTCACAGAGAAAGAAAGAGCAATTCTCAAATTTATTTGGTACAACAATAAATCCAGGATAGAGAAAACTATTCTCAACAATAAGAGATCTTCTGTAGGAACAACCATCCCTGACCTCAAGCTCTACTACAGAGCTATAGTGTTAAAATTCATATGGTATTGGTATAGAGACAGGTGTGTAGATCAGTGTAATATCAAGGAAGACAAAGAAATGAACCTGTATACCTGTGCCCTGACCTGTGGGGGTTTTCAACGGGGGACCCTAAAAGAGAAGTGGAGAAAACAGAAAGGACAGGAGATGTGAGGAGCAAGACCAACACAGGTTCTGATCAAGGTCCGACAAACTGTATTTTCTCAGGGAATATATACAGGTAAGGGAAGAAATAAGGCAAGTGGGATTTCCCACAAAGCCAGGGCCTGCTGCCAAGGTAAATCTCTGGTAAGGTAAACATCTGGTAAGATGTTTCTTCTTCTGGCAGTGCGCAGTGACCATCAACCACCCTATTTATTGAAGGTCTGTAGCTGAGGAGAAGTCAAAACCTAAGCTTATCTTTAAAATGGACTCTAAACATAAAAGAAGGTCAGTTTGGTTCCTGGGATACCTATTTTCACTTGATCTTTGGAAAAGAAGATAAAATATTCAGTAGAAAAAGACAGCATATTTAAGAAATAGTGCTGGCTTAACTGGCATTTGGCATGTAGAATTATGCAAATTGATAAAAATGATTTCTTCTTTTACAAAGCTCAAGTCCAAGTGGATCTACAATCTCTCAATAAAACCAGAGACACTAAATCTATTAGAAAAGAAATTGTGTAAGATCTTTGAACACATAAGTACAGACAAAAATATCTTCATCAGAATACCAATGGTTCAGCATCTTAGATCAACTATTGACAAATGGGATGTCATAAGATTGAAAATGAGCCAGGCACTGGTGGCACATGCCTTTAATCTCAGCACTTGGCAGGCAGAGGCAGGCAGATTTCTGAGTTCCTGACCAGCCTGGTCTACAGAGTGAGTTCCAGGAGAGCCAGGGCTACACAAAGAAACCCTGTCTCAAAAACAAACAAACAAACATATAAATAAATAAATAAATAAATAAATAAATAAATAAATAAATAGAAAATGTTCTATAATCCCAGATGCCAGGAAAGTAGGAGGTTCCCAGATCCTAATGCAGATGAAATTAGCTGAAATACACAACAAAGGGGAGAGAGAACCTGTAGAGACCATATGCAGAGGTTAGGAACAGCCCCTAGTTTAAGGATATGGCCACACATCCTTTTCAAAATTTTAACCCAGAATTGCGCCTATTTAATGGAAATAGAGGGACAAAGACTGGAGCAGGTTTTGAAGGAAAGGCCATCTAGAGACTGCCCCACATAGGGATCCACCCCATATGCAGCCACCAAACCCATTCACTATTGCTGACACTGAGAAATTCTTCATGACAGGAGCCTGATATCGATGTCTCCTGAGAGGCTCTGCCTGATCCTTACCAATACAGATATGGATGCTTGCATCCAGTCATCGGACTTAGCACTGGGACCACAATGGAGGTGTTGAGGAAGAACTGAAGGAGCTGAAGGGGTTTCCAACCCATAGGAAGTACACCCCCCTGCAGAGCTCCCAGCTGCATATATAACAGAGGATGGCCTTATCTGGCATTAATGGGAGGGTAGGCCCTTGGACTGTGAAGGCTTGATGCCCTAGTGTAGGGGAATGCTAGAGGAGTAAGGTCGGAATGGTTAGGTGGGTAGGGGACCATAGTCAAAGAAGCAGACAGGAGGGGGTGGGATAAGAAGCTTTCAGAGAAGAAACTAGGAAGGGGAATACCATTTGAAATGTGAATAAATAAAAAACAAAAAAAAAACAAAAATCAAGCAAACAATAAAACAAGAAAGAATGCATTGGCAAGACATATCCCAAGACACTGGGAGTATCCAGGGTATTTAGGAATTCTCAATTTCTTGGGGAGTGTGTTGAATATTATTTATGACTTCTTTGAAAACATTGTTTCTTATTGTGATATAATTCACACACCAAAATGTGCAAGGATTACATACTTCAATGAATTATTACATGTGTATATACACACACAACCACTAATTAAAGTAGGTAACAACTATTATCCTATACTATTTATTTATTGAGTTTATGCTGTTATTTTTCTGAAAGGTTTTTTAAGAACATTTTTAAAACATTTATTTAAATTTACATCCAAATGACTTAAAAACAAATAGAAAATATTAAACTTCAAACCTTTTCTAGTCATCGTGTTTCTTGCCAATATAAGAGCCCACTGAATAAACATGTTAGAAAACAAAAACTAGATTAAGTCAGAAATAAATCCAAGGAAGGTTGTGTAGCAGAAGTCCAATTGGCAAGGTGGTGTAAAGGTCATCTTGGTTTGAAAAATAAAACAGCAACAACAAAAACAAAAACGAAAATGTGTGTATGCATACACACAGACATCAGTAGGTACTGAAATATATATGTATATATACATAATTTATAAATATATATGCAGCTTGCATATATTGTATGAAGTTTGCCTCATGTATTCATCCCACAAGCACATAGCATGTGATTTCTTCTGTGGAAGTAATCTGTTCTGCTTTGGGCCTCACTGCTTATCACTTCCTTTCCTAGACTTGCTCAAAATCCTTTGATTCCAATGACCCTCCTGACACCATTTCACACAGAATATTGTGATCTTATTTGCTCCTGTTACCCTCTAATTTCACTCTTGCAGACATGCCCTCTTTGCTGTCTCTCCTTTTAAGGAAGTGATTCKCTGTCTAATTACATTTTGTGAAAGGGGCCAGATTTGTGGTCTTTATTGGGTACAGTCCCTATTGCATGCACCTGTGTTGATAGATAGTATGTATATATGTGTATATGTGGGTATGTGTATGTAGAAGGACATGTTTTTGGGGAAAACAAAATTTACTAACTTCTCTGATCTTAAGGAACTTATGACATACTTGGGGGGATTTAGATAGAAATATTATTCCCAGAACATATAATAAAATACTAAACTTGCATCAAAGCCATTGCTAATATTTGACAATCAGATAATATACARTCAAAAGATATTTGTACAATGAAAGTGACAAGTGTGAAAGAGGTCCACTCTTGGGGGAAGTAAGGCTCAGGCTAGAACCACAAGATTTTTTTAAAGGCAGACTTTTCCTTTTCTACTTCATTTTTGGTTTACTCAGAAGCTCAACAGAATAGTTTTGGTACATTTGGTACCCGTTCTCTCATCAATGATAATATTTGACATAATTCTTTTTGTGTATGTGTGCATTCTTGTGTAGGACAGTCCTAGTTCTTTTCCTATTGCTATGCTAAGACATCATGACCAAGATGACTTATAACATAAAACATTAATTCAGTGGTTACAGAGAGTCAGAGTTTGTATCATGTTGGCATGGCACTGGAGTAGTACCTAAAAAATTACATCTCACTCCTCAAGCATGAGACCCTCTCAAACACACCAACACACACACAGACACAAACAGACACAAACAGATTCACACAGAGAGAGGGGGGGAGAAATTAGGAGAGACTGGGGATGGCATGAGTTTTTCAATTCTCAAAGACTTTACTCAGTGACATACCTCCTACTACAAGGCCACACCTTGTAAATACTTCCCAAACAGTTCTACCATCGGGCCACCAAGTAGTCAAACATATGAGCATCTTGGGTCCATTCTCATTGAAACCACCACTCGAACTTAGTTTCTTTACTTACAAGGGGTAAAGGCAGACACAGACACTTCCTTCAGCTAGTTTCCTGTATCCCATTAAAACAGAGGGTCACTTGAACTACAAAACAATCTTTCTGTGTCTGAAAAGTTCTGACATTCCTATGTGTTAAAAAAAAACTTTATACCAGGACTCAAAGATCTGGAAATTGGACCTARGAAAAAGAGTCTGTGTGGAAGCAACCTCCAGGATGCCTACAATGGGTATCTTATGTCTTGGGTAATTCTTCACTACATTGTTAATGCCAGGTTTTAGCTGTTGTTGAAATTGTAGTATATAACTTCCCACTTTTGGTCACAATAAACTTGGATTATTTTCTTTGAAAAAATGTACATAGGACTGTCCATATTGAACAAAATTCAATGCAGTATCTCCAACTGAAAAAAGGTGGGGGGAAGACAGAATGTCTGCCTAGAGAGGGAAGGCCTGGTCCTTTGGAACCAGTGCCAGGAGTTACTCATGATCCTTGTTAATTGAGAGTTTTGAAGTCGTTCTGTGTGGGTCATCTTGTTAGGGTTTGCTCAACATCAGTTATGGGCTCATCACGTTCTGCCCTGCAGCTGTGATGGTGCTCAGCATGGCCATTGGGAAAGTGAGATGCAGGGAGCTAGACTGTGTTGACCCTGTGCTACTACTGTCAGATGCTGGGCTTTAAGGAATCTCCAAGCACTACTCTGGAGATGGGAAGTCTAGAATTTGGAAACCCTACTCTGGGTTTTCCTGATTCAGGGACATCTAGTTGCCACTGAAAAACTGCATGAGAAGTCTGGAATGAAGTGTGCATGTCCACAGGCCCATGACAAATCCAGGACCAGAGGGCTTCCAAATTCCTGGACATCCAGGTGCCACTGAGTCATAAGAAGTTAAGAATAAATTTGGGACCCTTGGGCTGACAACAGCAACTAATTTAGGGCCAGGGGAAATGGGAGCTAATTGTTGATTATCCATAGCTTAACAGTGGTTGTCTGGAATCAAAAAGAGGACTTCTCTTGGAGACTTAGGCTCTAGATTTATAAGCAAAAGCATTCTCAATTATCCCCATGGCTATTATCCTCAGTGAAAGAGATAATCCATGTTTATTTATACCATTTATTGACTGTTTATCATGGAAAATGGATACATGCCAAGTCCTTAGGGCAGACTGGAGATTAAATATATTTTATAGGGAGGACTATTTGGGAAGGGACGCTTACTGGCTAAACCATCAGCACCTCTAGGCACATCATTACCATAGAGAACTCTCTTTTAGGTTACACGAGCATAGGTCACATCTCCTTATGTGGGAAATGTTGCATATATCAGATCCTACTACAAAAGCCTATATTCAACACAACTGGA
>BDUI01038581.1:0-11533 GCA_002335545.1 Apodemus speciosus | reverse complement strand
TATTAAACACAATGAGGCCTACAGAATGATTTCAAATATAGTCAATAAGCATGAAGAAATCATTGAAGATTACTTTAAGATGACACTAAATTTGGAATTTTTGATGACTATTGACATTGTCCATTTAAGAATATTTTTGTGTACCCAAAGCTGATCCTGTGCCACAGCTCTCCAAACCCAAATTCCTCGTGGAGGTATCTGGTCTCCCAGGAGTACTGACACACAGGTTTGCAGGAGGGACAAGCTACAGTCAGAGGCAACAAGACCAGCTAACACCAGAGATAACCAGATATTGAGAGGCAAGTGCAAGAACATAAGCAACAGAAACCAAGGCTACTTGACATCATCAGAACCCAGTTCTCCAACCACAGCAAGCCCTGGATACCCCAACACAAAGGAAAAGCAAGATTTAGATTTAAAATCACATCTCATTATGATGATAGAGGGCTTTAAGAAACACATAAATTACTCCCTTAAAGAAATACAGGAGAACACARGTAAATAACTAGAAGCCCTTAATGAGGAAACACAAAAATTCCTTAATTACAGGAAAACACAATGAAACAGGTGAAGGAATTTAACAAAACCATCCAGGATCTAAAAGGAGACAACCCTGGAGATAGAAAATATAGGAAAGAGATCAGGAGTCATATATGCAAGCATCACCAAAAGAGTACAAGAGACAAGAGAGACTCTCAGGTGCAGAAGATACCATAGAAAACATTGAAACAACAGTCAAAGAAAATGCAAAATACAAAAAGCTCTTAAGCCAAAACATCCAAGGAATTCAGGACAAAATGATAAGACCAAACCTAAGGGTACAGTGTTACAGATGTATACATCACCAACAGAATACAAAAGACAGAAGAGAGAATCTCAGGAATAGAAGTTGTTGACACATCAGTCAAAGAAAATACAAAGTGTTAAAAGCTTCTAACCAAAAATATCCAGGAAACTAAGGACACAATGAGAAGACCAAACCTAAGGATAATATGTATTAAAGAGAGTGAAGTTTCTCAACTTAGAGTGTCACTAAATATCTTCAACAAAACTATAGAAGAAAACTTTCCTAACCTGAAAAGGAGATACCCATGAACACATAAGAGGCCTACAGAACTTCAAATAGATTGGGCCAGAAAAGAAATTCTCCCATCACATAATAATAGTCAAAACACCAAATGCACAAAACAAAGAAAGAATATTAAAAGCAGTGAGGGTAAAAGATAAAGCAACATTTAAAGGCAGACCTATCAGAATCATATCAGACTTCTCACCAGAGATGATGAAAGCTAGAAGATCCTGGGCAGACCTCATACAGACCCTAAGAGAACACAAATCTCAGCCCAGACTACAATACCCAGCAAAACTCTCAATCACCATAGATGGAGAAACCAAGATATTCTATGATAGAACCACATTTACATAATATCTTTCCACAAAACCAGCACTACAGGGATAATAGATAGAAAACATCAACAAAAGGAGGGCAACTACACCCTAGAAAAAGAAAGAAAGTAATTTTCTTCCAACAAACCCAAAAGAAGATAGCCACACAAACATAAAAATCACATCAAAAATAAGAGGAAGCAACAATCACTATTCCTTAAAATCTCTTAACACCAAAAGAATCAATTCCCCAATAAAAAGACATTAGAGTAAGAGACTGGATACATAAACAGGACCCAGCATTTTGCTGCATTCAAGAAACACACTTCAGTGTCAAAGACACACACTACCTCAGTGTAAAGGGCTGGAAAACAATTTTCCAAGCAAATGGTCCCAAATAACAAGCTTGAGTAGCCATTCTAATATTGAATAAATGCAACTTTCAATGAAAAGTTATCGAAAAGGATAAGGAAGGACACTCATACTCATCAAAGGACAAGCCTATCAAGAAGAACTCTCAATTCTGAACAGCTATGCTCCAAATGCGAGGACACCCATATTCATAAAATAAATTTTACTAAAGCTAAAAGCACACATTGCACCTCACACAATAATAGTGGGAGACTGTAGCACCCCACTCTCATCAATGGACACATCGTGAAAAAACAAACTAAACAGAGACACAGTGAAACTAACAGAAGTTATGGACCAAATGGATTTCACAGATATCTAGAGAACATTTCATCCTAAATCAAAATAACATACCTTCTTCTCAGCACCTCATGATACCTTCTCCAAAATTGACCATATAATCAGTCACAAAACAGGCCTCAACAGATACAAGAAGATTGAAATAATCCCATGCATTCTATCAGATCACCATAGTTTAAGGCTGGTTTTCAATAGGAAAAAAAAAACAAAAAACAGAAAGCCCTCATACACATGGAAGTTGAACAATGCTCTACTCAATGATAACTTGGTCAAGTAAGAAATAAAGAAAGAAATTAAAGACCTCTTAGGATTTAATGAAAATTAAGCCACAACGTATGGAAACTTATGGGACACAAAGAAAGCAATGCTAAGAGGAAACCTCATAGTTCTGAGTGCCTCCCAAAAGAAACTGGAGGGAGCATACACTAGCAGTTTAACAGCACACCTGAAAGCCCTGGAACAAAAAGAAGCAAATGCTCCCAAGAGGAGTAGATGGCAGGAAATAAACTCTGAGCTGAAATCAACCAAGTAGAAACAAAAAGAACTATACAAAGAATCAACAAAATCAAGACCTGGTTCTTTGAGAAAATCAACAAGATAGATAAACCCTTAGCCAGACTAACCAAAGGGCACAGAAACAGTATCCAAATTAAGAAAATCAGAAATGAAAACGTAGATATAATCACAAAAACTGGGGAAATTTAAAAAAAATCATCAGATCCTACTAAAAGTCTATATTCAACAAAACTGGATAATACAGGTGAAATGGGCAATTTTCCAGACAGATACCAAATGCCTAAGTTAAATAAAGATCAGATAAACCATCTAAATAGCCCCATAACCCCTAAAGAAATAGAACGAGTCAGTAAAAGTCTTCCAACCAAAAAAAGCCCAGGAGCAGATGGGTTTAATGCAGAATTCTATCAAACCTTCAAAGAAGACCTAATACCAATACTCTTCAAACTTTTCCCCAAAATAGAAACAGAAGTAACACTACCCAATTCATTCTATGAAGCCACAGTTATGCTGAGTATTTTCCCTTGAAGATTGTCATACACTAGAATATTAATTTTTATTACCTTTTACATTAACATAAAAAGTGAGGTATTCTACTATTAGATGTGTGTGTGTGTGTGTGTGTGTGTGTGTGTGTGTGTGTGTTTGCAGTGCTTTTTAGAATAATTCTTACTTCTCTGGGCTGATAGGACTGGTAGATTCCTGTAGAATGATGGTTCCCAAACTTTGGTGAGCCTTACCAAAGGGCATACAGGGGTTATTTTTCCAAAGTTTTACTCATCCCAATTTTTTTCTTTGCTTTCTAGGGCCTTATGCACAAATGAAAGTGGTCACCTAGTATGTTTAAGTCCAAACCTCTGATATTTATCTGTCTGCAGCTAAGGAGACATTGACTCATATGGTATCAATGAAAGTTATAATCAAAGCCAATCTGGTGTGAAATAGAAAGAGGGGACCACTGAGGGAAATATAAAGGGACACCGAGAATCTCTAGGATCTCTCAGTATTTCTTCAGTATGAAGAGAATTGTCTACAAAATACCACAATGTTTAGGCAAGGGGTGTAGCTCAGCAGTAAAGTAATTGCCTAGAATATAGAAGGATTTAATCCCAAACATGGCAAAAAACATACACAGCTTTCTTACAAGTGAATACACTGTGAGGTGAAAGCATAGAAGCAGCAACAGCCTAGCACTCATTATAACTATCCTACAAATTATGGGTCCTCTAGTCTTGTATAGGCTCCATTACAAAGAATTTGGGCTCTAAAGAAAATAGGTGAGTCTCAATCTATGACAGTATGTATACAAGATAAGTCTGGAGCATCTTTCAGTAATGTAAGGAAGTGATTATAGAAAGAAAAACTACCCAGCAATGATGGGATTATATCAAAAGGAAACAGGAGCCAAATGAAGGAGCTTCCAATTTCTAAATTTAAGACATTTCAACAAAAATGTGGAGTTGTACTGTATAATATAAATATACATGATAAAAAGCAATTGACTGAATAGATAAGAGGGAGAGGAGAGACCAAACTCCTAAAGGGAAGAATTATAATTTATATTACTCTTCTGTTGTAAAGGGGGTGGAATATCATTACCCACTTCAAAAGATGGGCTGTGAATAATGACTTTCTTCCGAAGACTATACTAAGATGCCTAGTGTGATAGCACAAGCCTATAATCCCAACACTTGGGAGGCTGAGGCAGAAATGCTGCATGTTCAAAGTCTGTTTAATATACATAGCTAGTTCCAGGAGATTTAAGAAAGGAAGGACTTGTTTTTTACAGTAAATAAAGACAAATTCTACTTAAAATCAGGTGATCAAAGTCAACACCAATAGTCATATCATATTGATTATTTGTAACCTTAATATACTATTATGAAGATAGAATTTTGCTAAGATAAGGGTTGAAAAGCTGAGAAGGGAAAGAAAGGAGACAGCAAGAGTGAGGACATTTGTAGAGTAGAGACAATAACCAGTAACTAGTTCATGATTTCCGTCAAGAATCTTAGTATAGTGGGATAGTGCTCTTTAAAGGAAGTGTACATTTATGAAAACCATCAGAATCAAAAGCAAGCAGATTAGAAGCAAAAGTACTTTTGATCAGCAGGCTTCAGTGCTGGTAAGGATTAATAAGGGGCAAGGAGGCAAAGAGGAGTGACATCCTGGAAAACACAATGGCAGTCTTTTAAAAAGTGAATGTTATCTATTTCTCAGGTGTGCCAAGAGCTGCACAAGTGGAATATATTGTCTATCACTAAGGATACAAATGCTGCTTTTTCTGTGACCATGGGGATTCATCTTACCTTCAAAAGAAACTAACCTCTCTTTCTGCTCTTCAGTACTCCCCTGCACATGTGCACAAAAGTGATGCTAAGGTTTCAGGAGCTTACTCTATTTATACACTACCTTGTTCTCTTGGCCTTTAGAACAATGAGGACTCACCAGGGAGTTCCAAGTGCTTTTGATGAAGAAGTGGCATAGCTTTACACCTGAGACAAAAATAGACAGGGTCTGTATTTCCAAGAAGTTAAAATCAAATAGTAGAGTGCAGGTCCCTGGTGAAAATGGCAGAATTGAAGGGTGAGTTAAAGGTCATTTCAGCTGTGTACTTTAATGCCAAATGTGGTCTCTATCTGAAATGTTAGCTCCTAGGTCGTAATGCTGGGCTGTGGAGGGAGATCACAAGAGTCCCTATGGTAAAACAATTTGCTTCTTATTGTAAATGTCTGACAAGAATTAGACCTATTAAATCTCCAGAATATAGGACTCAGAACTTCAGGATGACCAAGTGTTTATTGAGTTTTATGTTGAATGTTTAGACAGAGTAGAGTTACACTCATTTGGCAAATTGTGTAGATAGTACCGGTAGTTCATTTGCTGTGAACTCCTTGGACAGCATTTGAAGCTACTTTCCATCAACAAGAGAGGCAAGACCTTGGCCTAAATGATATGTGAGGTCAGGTCCATGGTCAGGTGCCATGGATCATTGAGTCAATTGCCTCTGTAGTGAAATAATCATTACTATAAGACCCTGGAGCAGGGGTGGAGATAGGAAAGAAAAGAGTCACACAGTTTTCTAAATTAAAGACATACACACAGTAAATAGGAGTCCTACTTTGTGACAATCTGATAAAAATGTGGTATGTAGTTCCAATCGATCACTGAAATTGAGTCTACTGGATTTCTTCAGCTGCTTGCTACATAATGTGAGTCACCACAGCCACCATTCTGACACAACATTACAAAACAAAAGACTGCAAGGTACATGGTTGAACAACATTTTCATATGATATTTACCTTAAAACGCAAGTGTAGAATCCACTGTCTTGTGCCTCAGCTGAGTGAAACCATATGGCGTCTTCCTCTTTACTCATCCTGACCTCCGAGAAGATGATGGGTTCTTCCAAGTCACCTTTGTTTCTGTACCACATTAGCCTGAGCCCTGTACTCTGGGCCATGCTGTAGTTGGTGCGGATATAACTGTAGAAAAGGGCACATTTCACTCGGACAGGTTCACCTGCCAAAGCCATGTATGTCTTGAGATCCACAGACCAATCAATGCAGCCATCCACTGAAAGAAAACAAGATGAAACATGAGATATGGGGGAACATCATGTATAACAACAACAATTGCTTCCATTATGCATACTGAACTTTCTATGAATCAAGCTTTAGAGACGGCTTTATTCAGTCCTCCCAGTGGAGGAGATAATCCAGCATTTTCCTCTGACTTTAGCATGTATAGTTGCTGCTCTAGCTCTGTGTCCTTAAGACATTTCCTATCCTCTACAGCAACTTTTAGGTAAAAAAAAAAAATTCTGCTAGCTAAGCCCCTCCCACTCTTCCCCCAAACAAGGCTCTCTAGCACTCTACACATGCCTACATGATTATCCTGGGGCTACACAATAGTAGAGTTGCCTGCCATGTGATTCACTCCAGTTAACCAGAAAATCTTTGTGAGATCATATGAACCTAAACTACTTGTGTGATACTGATATGCCACTTTCAGGTCATTCTGATTGTTTGGCAGGAGTCTGATAAGACAAGTATTACTAAGAAAACCCTGCCCAGTCCTGGATATTAACACTTATATTCATACTTAACTGATGAGAACACTGATATTCATTTAAAAAGACCCTACCTAAGACCACAGCACTAATAAATCGTTAGAACTCAATATCTGACCAGAGATTACATATATTCTCAACCCCTACTTTATACTACCTATATCTATAATCATGAGAATAGCCACTGTGTTATTTACTTGCTGTTGAGAAAGCAATGCTGAGATTGTGTTAGACACCTAAAGTGATTACTCCCCAATACACACACACATATGCATTATATATATATATATATATATATGTATATATATAATAGCCTATTAATAGCAGATACTTAAATATAGGTTGCTTTTTCTTTATACTCTTAGGCCTCTCTTGCTGCTTAGGTGGTATATGCTCATAGGGATGTAATATATTAATGTCAGATTTAATCAGATAATACAAGGTGGATAAATCTAGTATTAAAGAAATATAGATATGGTAAAATCCAGAAGGTTTAGAAATAGATGCAGAAGTTAATTTACTGTGCTACTCAATACAACTAACATAGGTATTATACCTCTGAACGTCTATTGGTTTTTCAAAAATCCCATCAATCGATGCTGTCCTTTTATATTATCTGATTACCCTATCTAATCATATCATAAAAATGTGTAGATTCCTCCATTTTAAAATGATTTTTTGCTTATAATTCTGTAGACTGGTCTGTTTCCTTTTTCAAAGGAACTCTGTAGCCCAGTATGTTTAATCTTTTAACCTCAGTTGACAGGGAGTTTAAAGCCAGATGCAGTGCTCAAATGTAATAACTATCATACTTCAAAATTTCACTTTTCCTATATGAAGGGTTATTGAACTAGGGTTCAAGGGCACTCAAGGGAAAGGTACACTAATAGGCTATAGATTGTTGGCAAAATAATGTGCCTATTCATATATGCATACTTTTCGTGGGAGATTTTTAGACTATGCTTCATTAGATTGTCAAAGACATGCATAGCCGAAAACTCCATGGTTTCTTTTGCATAATTGTTGTATGGTTTTACAGAGCAAACCCATGGCCTTTTGCAGGTTATGCAAGTATTCTGAGATTGATTTACGACCTAAGCATAGTTTCTTATTTTGATTACTCTGGTTCATATACATTTTTATGACAAACTCCTCAAGTGTTATGTGAAGTATCAGAACAGTAATTGTTTTGCATTAACAAATTTGAGTTTGAAAATAATCTCAAATTGTGTAATTACCATCTTGATAGAAAAAATGTTTTCATTTCCTTCTTCAACTCCTTCAGTTTCCACCTCTAACCTCTCTGTTATATAATATAGATCACTGCAAGCTCAAGCTACATTTCCCAATCTTAGCAGGCTAGTTTTGCCTATAAACTATGAGGCACTGTTGCTATTAAAGATAATAAAAATAGTTGCTCCTGAATCATAGCAGTCATGTCCAAGAACAATTTGTGACATTTAACTGCCATTACAATTAGCTTTATCACAGGGACCTTGAAAACACACTGAGAATTCATTTCATTTTGAATACTTCTTGAATCCGATGCATTTAGTTTAATAGATGTATGGTCCTTTGCTTCTTCTTCCCTTGTTTTAAACATCAGCGAAGGAGTATTTATAAATAAGGTAGTCAACAGACAAAACAAACAAACAAACAAACCATAAATTTAGTAACTAGGGGGAAATAAAATTTGTAATTATAATTTTTTAATTTTTTCGTTTTTAATATTCACAATATGTGATTACACTGTGGCCCTTTTCCAACAGACCTAAAGGACTTTTCATATATGATAGACAAAGGATATGATGCTAGGAATTCTGAAGGCTCACCTAATACCAAATATTATTTTCTCCAGAAAACACACCAGGAGAAATTTATTTCCATGAGTTAAGGTATTATAGCATTATATCTTTAGATCATTAGACCACTACTAGATACTAACAAGGTGGTTTGATTTGTTTTTATTGGATTTCTATTCTTAGCTGTTCACCTGAGGGAAAGGAATGGGTGGCATAAGATATAGTACATTTATTTTTAGATCTGGGATGAGTGCAAGCAACTAAAAAGTATAGCATGAAGTTCAAGGTCTAAAAAATCAGGTGTGATGCTAGCATTAAGGAACTGAAATCCTAAGTTTTAGTAAAAAGGCCAGAGAGATGTCAGAGGATCACAAACAATGGAACAATAGGTCACACATGACTGAATTTTCCAGTGCCACTAGGAATCACAAGTGTAAGTTACATTGATGCCACAAAGAGATGCTAAATAACACATCACGCGTCCAGAGTCATTTGCATGCTGAAAGGCCATACATATTTGAAAAGGGGCTGAAAAGATGCAGCTGTGATGCAGCTGGCAAATGTTTAGGCTATAGCCAAGGAGTTTACATGGTGGAACTGAGTAGTCTACACAGGAGCCCCCAGAGGAGGCTTGCCTGTGAGCTTGACCTCATCAACCTAGTATCCAGCCCACAGAGACATGCAGCCCTATTCTGTTCACAATTCCAGTGGCAGCTCTGGAAGCAGACCTCCCACGGGGCTTCAGAGAAGTGTTTTCCATATAGACTGAATTCTCTCACAGGTGATTCTATAACTGGGTCTCTCTGATTCATTACAAGTGTGAACAGAGGCACCACAGGCAGGGAAACACTGTTTTCCCCCAACTGGTGAGATTCTGTGGTTGGCAAAGTTTATTACAGAAAAACAGATTGAAAATATAAAAGGGTGCCTCCTCAAAGTCTCATGCCTACCACCTTGATTCAGATCTCTGGAAGGCTCACAAATAATTATTCTTGATCCAGTCTTCTTGGCAGAAAATGCTTTAATATTAAAGTTTTCCAAACCAGTTATAACGGAGCAAAGAAAGCCACTAAAAGTTTAGGGCTCTATTTAAATAATTTCTATTCCAGTCTGCAAAAACAGGCAAACAGATGTGTGACAGGGGATCTTTATGTGAAGATTCAAAACAAAGGGTGTATGGACTTTATACATGGACACTGCGACATTCATCCAGTTTATTTTGCCACAAGAAGAACCCTAGAGGTGTAAAGTAGTGAAATCTCCTGCAAAGTACACTAGGTGACTGCAGCAAGGCAGTTTAGCCATTTTATAATCACATTTTTTCACTTCCATACTTACATGCCTTCAAAAACGAAGCCCCGTGAAAATGTATGATTCTTTGTAAGAGGATATGATGCCTAACTATAAATATATTTTTAAAGGGAGGAAAAAGAACATTGAGTGTAGTTAAATTAGACTCCCATGGCCATGTACATTACAATTCTGTTACAGGTATAGCGAGAAAATTGATATACAGCTGCACATATAATTGCTAATTCTGTATTTTTACTGAAAATTCAAGGTTTGCCTAAAAATCCCCATTAAGTAAAATGGGTTTATTGACCCAAGGGAAAATAGGCAAATTCTAGACGTTTTGGTGAGTAGTTTTGTAGCAATTTATAGCCTCTAGAATCATACTGTTTTTTAATACATTCTTTTTTAAAAACTTTTTTTTTAACTTTATCAACTCCGTGCCATTCATTTTCACCACCAGCTCTTTCTCTTGAATCAATAGGGTAGTTAGTAATTGGGGGCAATTCAAGAAATTTCCACTAGAGGGAGACCTGTCCAAGTCTTTGTGTAGCACTTAAGTTTTCTGTGCCTACTTTCTAAAACTAAGAATTTGTTAGAGGTCAAGCACTAAGACTGGTTGATAGGAAAGAATCATAGCACAGCTAAGAGGATGGCACGCTGTGGCAATAAAGGTAGCCAAAACTTGGGAATGCAGCAGAGATCATTCTCAAAAGAGAGGGTGGAGAGCATACACAGACCACATGAGTAACAGCTGGAAACACATAGCAGCAGCAAGAGAAATAATTAATTGAATCCTTAACCTTAGAATAGGTAAGCAGTACACTAGATGTTCAGATGTTTTACAAGGTTTTTACCCCTCTCATTTTATTCTCATGTCTACTCAGGAAGAAAATGACTCAATATTCTCATTTTACTAAAAAGAAAACAAAACTCTGAGAATTTAAGTGACTAGCTTAAGGTCACTTGAGGTACAATGACAGCAGACACCAACCCCATGATCCCCCATTGGGATAAAGTGAATGATCACTACTTTGTGTTTTCAAAAGAATATATTTTTATGAATTGGATTATATGTTCCATTTTCATATTTTTACCCCCTACTATTCATGAATGAGAAAGTTCTGCTGAAATAGAGTCCTTCATCTCATTTCAACCTAGTCATTATGCTTAATAATGGCCTGGCAACCATTTTAATTTCCCTGTCATTACAGGGATGTGTGATGCTTTGTCAGGATCATCTTTTTGTTTCTTATCTGACAGAGGAGCCTGGGTGGTATAGTGGAAGTGAAGTCACACTGGGTCATTACATCCAACTCCTCAACTCCTGTTTTCCCGAGGGCAGATGAGCTCCTGAGAAATGATCAGTAGCCAGAATCCCTTCTCAGATGCAGTGATGTTCGTGCTGAGAATGGCCAGTAAATGTGTCCATGGGAGGCAGGATATCAGCACTGCCCACACCCCTTTGACAAAATTGCTACTGCCTACTTAAACCAAGAATACTTGGCAGTAAGCCACTTTCCTGTGCCAGTTAAGCCCCACCACCCATAATTGTTCACAGTTATCTGAGCCAAAAATGTTAGGTATCATCCATGAATCTTATCTTTTCCTTCCCACTGACCTTCCCTTTAATCCTTACTCCCAGTTATATATTAAGCCTTGCCATTTCCAACGTAACTCACATATCTCTCCACTTCATTATTTTAATAAATACTGAAGTATATAGGAGACAATATTTCCTTGTGTTATTATAAT
>BDUI01038542.1:2146-18917 GCA_002335545.1 Apodemus speciosus | reverse complement strand
GACAGGGTTTCTCTGTGTAGCTCCAGCTATCCTGGAACTCACTCTGTAGACCAGGCTATCCTGGAACTCAGAAATCCACCTGCCTCTGCCTCCCAAGTGCTGGGATTACAGGCGTGCGCCACCACCGCCCAGCTCAATAAAGATTTTTTTTTTTAAAAAAAGATTTATTTATTTTATGAGTGCTCTATCTGCAAGCACACCTGCATGCCAGAAGAGGACATCAGATTACGTTATAGATGGCTTTGAGCCAAAATGTGGTTGCTGGGAATTGACCTCTAGAAGAGCATCAAGTACTCTTAGCCACTGAGCCATCTCTCCAGCCCCGTGAGCTTGTTTCTTAGGCATCCATCCCAGTGATACATGACCAAAGAGGTAGGTGATGGTAAGTCCTTGAGTGTTCCACTGTGCAAACCATCACCAAGTCAGGAGACCCAGGCACAGTATGGTTTGAAAACAAAAACTGGTTTGAAGTTTGAGAATTTTTGCTCCCAAGCAAACTCAAAAGTCATTTCAAAGGAACATTCTGTTCAGCCAAGCAAGCACATAGAAGCTATCCATTCACTTCTCTTCATGAGATCCTTAGAAAAGATTTTGTCAGCTCTGACTGATTTGAGCTGGTATTAGAGCTAACAGGCCCTCCCTCTGGTGTTTACGTCATCATTATCTAAACTTTAGGTAAGACCGACTCTAACCTGACTATAAATAACAGGGCAGATTCAATGTCCAGACTCTACGCACTAGAACTTGGCCTCGCTAAAGACACTAAATCATCCAGATACTCCAAGAACACCTCTGATGTCTGGATAGTATCTGGATGCCCAAGTTAGGATGCTTTCCTTTTCAACTGTCTCAGTTCATTCATTTACAAGACAAATTCTAAGAGCTATTCTGAAATTACTCCTTGGAAGTCTAAATTATTCTTCACTAATCAACTAATGTCTCAGTTGGCCTGGGTGGCAAGCTAGGCACCAGACATACCCTCAATTACCCCTGAAGATGAATTTGGAAATTCACACTTGCCAGTATATGAGGGGTGGCATGCTGAAGGGCTATAGGTATGCAAGGTGTCCTTTATGTCAAAATGACAATATATGAAATTTAAGAGTGGCAATGTGGAATAAACCATGAACATGCTAGAAACTTCTTTCCAACAAAAGCCATCCTGCCATAGAACCAGGTCATAAATTCACTGACTGCACTGTGGCTGTGGATACTCTAAGGTAGAGTAAAATACAGAGAAGAACCTCAAGAGACTAGGCTGGATTCTTAGAATGAAATTCTGTTGGCAAAAAAGACATCTATGCAAATCCTTGGATTACCCTGGGTTAGCTGATGTTCACTATGAATGGTACAAGTTGTCACAGCATGTATCTTTGGTATGTAGTATAAATAGCACTTTGCTTCTGTGGTCTTTTTCAGAAAAATATAAGCCTAGTCCAAGTATAAGAAAAATCAGGCACATCCCATTCCAATATTCTATAAAATATCCAATCAATTAAGTCTGAGAAACTGTTATAGCCAAGAGGAAAAAGGTCACATGAAAAAAATTAAGTAACCTAAGTGTGATGGTTAATCTTAACCATCATCTTATTGAAATATAGAATCACCTGGAAGATGAGCCTTTGGGCATGAAGGCTTAAAGAGAATTGTTTTAATCAGGTTGAGCTGGAAGACCTGCCCACTATGAGTGACACCATTCCCTGGGCTGAGATACTGGACTATATATATATATATATATATATAAAAAAAAAAAGACAAAACTGAGCTGAACACACAAGCATTTATAGTCCTCTGCTTGCTTTCTTTATATGAAATCTGATCATCTACCTAAAGCTTCTACCACTAGGACTTCCTCATCATGAAGGTCTATACCCTGGAACTATGAGACAAAATAAAATCTTTTTAAGTTATCTTTGTCAGAAAATTTTATTACACAAACAGAAAACTAAGATACTAGGTAAATATAAAACTATGAAGATGCATTGATTTCAAAGCCCCAGTCATGCTTACAAAGTGCTTTACTGTGGCTACATTCCCACCACAATTGATTTCTTTTGTTGTTTGTTTTTAGGGAGAGGATCCTGCTATAATGCCAAGCTGGTTTCTAGTTCAAGTGATTCTTGCCTCAGACTTCCAAGAGGCTGAGACTACAATGCATCTGCCACCATGTCTAGCTACTGCTGTTGTCTATCTAGCTCTCTGTATGTATTGGGAATTAAACTCAGGCTCTGATTGCAAGGTAAACATTGTACCACTGAACTATATCCCAAGCCTAGCACTCTTTTTTACTTTTTAGTAATGAGACAGAGTCTCATAAACTTGCCTCAGCTAGCCCTGAATATTCTCTGTAGCCTAGAGAGATCCTACAATTATAATCTTCCTGCTTCAACTACAGCATTAACTAAAGCAAATATACTATATTAAGATATCAAAATAGAGGAAATAAAATACAAGGTACATAGGAACTCTAACAGTCTCACAATGTTTTACAAAACAAACTATCAAAAACCAGAGTATAAAGCTAATAGTTTTTCTAGTTTTATTTGTGTCATTAATTTTTCATTCCTAATGGTGGGTAAGTGCATAAAAATATAATTCACTATTGAAAGTATAAAATCCAATGTGAAGCTTCACAGCTTCTGTTCCAAATGCCTATTCTAACTATATAGAAGTTTGTTGAACTTCACCACATAGACATTGCATAGTCTTAGGTCTGGTCGAAGGCCAGAAAGAGTGTCAGATCCCTTAGGACTGGAATTACAGATGGTTGTGAATTGGCATGTAGGTGCTGGTAATCCAACCCTGGTCTTCTGGAAGAAGTGCGCCTAATCAATGAGCCAACTTGCCAGCCTTTTTAAGACGATCACTTTAGATAGTTGTGGCTGTCTGGAGCTCACTACGTAAACCAGGCTTGCCTTGAACTCAGATCCACCTGCCTCTGCACTACCATACTTGACTTACCTGCAACATTTTTTATAATTAAAAATGTATTTAAGATTTAAAAAGAATTTGCTTAGGCTTTAAGAGGGATAAAAAGGCAAACAATACACATGCCACAAAGCATATCTGAGCCTGCACACCTGGACTTGCTTTGCCCAACAGTTTTGTTTTGTTTTTTTTTTTTTTTAAAAGATAGAACTTCTTTATCATGGTGGCGTTAATTCCAGAACTTCAGAAATAGAGTCTGGCGAATCTCCAAGACCAACCTGGACTACATATCTACACAGTGAATTCCAGGCCAGCCAAGGCAACATTGTAAAAACCAAACAAACCCAAAAAACAACACAGAAAGGAAACAAGGAAGGAAGCACACACAAGCCTCACATAGCCCAGGCGGGCCTTGAACTCTTCTCCTACCTCCACTTCCTAGGTGTTAACAACAGTGCCCCCTCTGCTTAACTTTTCTTTTTTCTTCCTTCTCTTTCCCCTTTCTTTCTTATTCTATGACAGGCCTGACTCAATCCTTTCTCTTTAGCCTCCTAAATGCTAGATTACAGGTATCGCCATGTCCAGCTAGAATAGGGTAGGTTATTAATGTTAATCAGAATGTCCCCAACCAAGGTGCCTCACCAGAGGAAGAACAGCCACAGCTATAAGCCAGGTAACACTGCATCCTAACCTCCCACTCTTGTCTCCTCTCCTCATTCCTTGCTCCTTCTAGAAGTGAAAGCCTAGGCATTTTTCAAGCAGGCTGCTACAGTACAGTCTAAAAATAATCACCGAAAGCACATGTAACAACTCAGAACAGGGGGCTGGAGTCAGTTTAGAAAAGCACTCCCCAAATCCTGTTTCAAGACTGTGACCAAGGGGATTGGGGATAAGTCAGGAGTAAGCATGCACTGTTCTTGCGGAGGACCCGAGTTTGGTTCTTAGCATCCATGTCTGGTGGCTTACAACTACCTGGAACTCTAACTCCTGRGCATCCGACTCTCTCATCTGGACTCCACATTTTCACACATTTTTACATGATCGCGCGCGCACACATACACACAAACAACTAAAAGTAAATCCTTAAAAGGAAAAAAATATGTCAATAAATATCAGAAGCACTTCTTTGCTCAGCACTGAACTTCCTAAATAGTCCAAGGATGTAAAATAATTACATAGTGTGATGCCAGAAGTACAGAGAGGTAAGTTTTAAAAGGATCCAGATGCCGGGCGTGGTGGCGCACGCCTGTAATCCCAGCACCTGGGAGGCAGAGGCAGGTGGATTTCTGAGTTCGAGGCCAGCCTGGTCTACAGAGTGAGTTCCAGGACAGCCAGGACTACACAGAAAAACCCTGTCTCGAAAAAAAAAAAAAAAAAAAAAAAAAAGGATCCAGATAGGCCTAGAGGTAAGGCAGAGGATGCCAGACAAGGAGGTACTTACTTCCTGAGGATGATGACCGCTCGGCGTTCCTTAATGTCCTGAGGCCGTATGCAGTGAGTGATTTCATCAGCAGCATACCCACTAGAAAGAGAACAGTCACCAGTAAGAGAGTAGGCAGAYAACCCCACTATTACCTGAGAAGTTCAATAATCTACATGGGAGGGAAATATTGCATTTAAGCTCTAAGTGTCTGCCTAGAAACCTTTCATGGAAAAACCTGGCACAGAGGATTCACTGGTAAAGTAACAATCTGAACCAGGACTCTCCTAGCACAGACYACAATAGCTTTTGTTTGCAGTTTTTAAGAATAGGGTGTAATTCAAGAAGTAAAGCACTTTGCCTGGCATGTGAGGCTCTGGGTTCAATCCCCAGCACAAAAACAAATATAAAAACAAACTAGAAGCAAGTGGAGTAAAGGTGGAAGTCCTTGGTAAAAGGACTGCCCCAAACCAAATGTGGTTAGATAACTATCTTCTCCTCAACTGGAATCCTTCTGATTTGAAGTTCTGGGAATAATTCTGATTACTAAGAGCCCCTCCCATGTTCTCAATGAGCACTCACAAAAGATACTCCCACTATAAGCTACTCCACTGAACTGCAGAGATCAACACAGCCAGATACCAGGCCTGATGGAAGAGATTGCCTTCTAGCTTTCCCATTTAGGATTCCTTGCTGCCCCTGGGCCAAACCCCTTTTTTCACAGCTGCTGATCATCTCAAGTGCTGCTGTACAGATAACACATTCTTAACTACCTGAAACACAAAAGATCTGGGATTGACTCCTTAAGTGCCAGACTGATCCAAGAGAAATGCTGGATTCAAATGCCAGTAAAAAAATATAAAACCAAACTGCTTCATTGTCAGCCTTTAGAGTAGTAGTTCTCAACCTTCCTAAGGCTCTGGTCCTATACCGTTATGTTGTGTTGGCCTCCAACCATAATATTTTTGCTGCTACTTTATAACTGTAATTTTGCTACTGTTATGAACTGTGATGTAAATATCTGTGTTTTCCAACGGGCTTAGGTGACAGAACAAGCCTCACCTGTTCCTATCCCCATTTCCAGCTGTTTCTACATCAAGGTTCTTTAGTGGTTTTGGGTGGTGGTGTGGTGTGTGTGGTGTTATCCACATAAGATACTATGGACAAATACTCTTAAGTCAAATCAAGTTGGAAAATACTGATTAGAGTTTCAAAAAGGATCTGTATTACTATTTGTATAATAAATATTACTATATATAATTACTATAGCAAAAGAACCACTGACTGTAACCAAGCACTGACCAAAGAAACCCACTCTTCACCCCTATTAATAACTCTGACTCCACAGCGAGAAGCACTGCTTTTTGGTCCGCTTGTTTGAGACAGGGCCTTTCTACGTTGTCCTGGATGTAACTCCAGAGAGTTGTAAGACCAGATTGCCCTTAAACTTAAGAGATCCACCTGCCTTTGCCTCCCAAGTGCTGGGATTAAATGCGTATACCACCATGCTATGCTCCACCAAGCTACAGGTTTTATGACATTAGTAAAGTCACATGCTGAACAGAAAATCTTAGTTTCTTCAATGCTTGTAAGGAGAACAGTAGACTTTTCAGTGTTCATTTTGTTATGCTTTATAATTTAGGCACTAATTGTTTGCCATCACTAAAGATTCAAGATCTTAAAAAGGAAGACACCATTTCCCTTCAAGGCAGAATCAAAAGTTAGACAGTTTACAGGACTGAAATCTCTGGGAAGGGAGCAGTTGGAGGCCTACTTGAGGGTTGAGAATGATGCTGGATAACTTAAAAGTACATCAGACCTTCCTACCCAAGATTCCAAGCATCTGGCACTGCAAAAGGGCCTAGTCCACTTAGCAAACCAAAGCCTGAGTTCAGCTCCTGCAGAGGAAACACAATCTCAGATCCCTTACAGGCTTCTACACTAGAAGGGGCCTTTTGGTCCTATTCCTAGGCTAGGTGCCATCTCTAGGCCTTATTCAAAAAAACCTTTTTTTCCCATTTTAACTTCTGAGATAAGGTCTGTCTGCTCTGTAACCCAAGTGGACCTGTAACTATGTAGTCCAGACTAGCCCCAAACCCATAGCAATACTCCTAGTCTCTTGAAGGTTGGGATTACAGGTGTGAACCATGTTATCATTTTATAATAGTGATTAGGGGCTGGACTGCAAGATAAGTCTTTCATACTATATATACACAGATCTTCCCAAAAAGAGCTAAATATAGCAGCACATCTCAAAGGCTTGAATCAGTAGCGCCAGCTACATGCAATGTTTTCTGTTGTTAACAAGTATTATGTTTGACTTGGCTATTGTAAGCATGACCAAGGGCCCTGACTTCTCATCTCCAACAAGAAACCACTTCTCTTAATGTAGCTCTGGAACAAATCCAAATTGTCAAAGCTTGACTGCTTCCATGTTCCCTGCTCCATACTCCAAAGGGCTATAAAACAAACAAGCCATTCCAGGTTCTGGTCATAAGCACAGGACTCACAACTAGTATTGAGGAAGCGCTGCACAGAATCACAGAAGTGACCTTGACATACGTGTTTAAGACTATTGACACTAGTATTTTAGAACCTCCTGGTATCTGTGATAGTCCACCGATTTCTCCTCTGTGGGAGAGAGAACCCAGAAGGTTTAAACATAAGTTCTCTTAGTTGAACTTAAGTAGAAAATGACTAGCTGAAACTAAGAGGTCCCCCCCCCCCAAGAATAGTACTCGATACAGGAGACAGTGAAAAATCTCATAGTGCCAGTTTGAAATGTAATAGGCCCTRGGTCCAGTTCTACCCTTGATGTGAAGGAAATTTCTAAGGCCTCCTATTGCTGTTTTCACCAGGAGAATAGAGGAGGAAATACCTTATGCTGTCCAGCTGGCTTGCTCTCTCTGCCTTAGCTGAACCCCCATGCCCAGCAACAACCATCAAGTACCAGGACCCAGCTCTGTCACTCACTAGTATAAACCTTAGAATAACTCAAGGGAACTGTCACACTTATCTCCTTTCTCCTGGTAAAATTTCCCTAAGTCTCCTACCCCAACTGATTTATTTCCTCAGCACTACCCAACCACACCATCCCCTGACTTTACTATATCTGGACTATGGAAATTGTGTTTTCCTTGTAAGACAACACTCTTCAAAGATCTTACTCAACTCAGTGCTGTAGACAAAAAAATTCAACGTGTGCTAATGTTCTATACCAAAAGTCTATCACTTTGAAACCTCTATTTTAAGACCAACGGARATCGCAACAAGCTTTCCTTTGAGATTGTACACACGGTAAATAACTCCAGAAACCCATTAATAAGGAACTGTGTAGAATTATACATGTTTTTTTCTAGGGTCAGTCTTGGAGGTGTAGTTGCTAAGGTTCATTTCCARGATGGCCACCATTCTCCAACTGTTCCATATCCTACTTAGGCCAGGACATACCAAAAAAATGGATAAACTAGAAAAAGTAACAGCCTAATGCCCGCCTCCCTTTGATGGGCTATTTTCTCTAGGCAGCCCCCTTGAGGCTACCTCACCACTGACAGGCTTACTGGGGTCAGAAGCTAAGGGCTGGGATGGGGTGGGGGGCAGGAGCCACTGGTACAGACAGGACTGTGAACTCAAGCCTCCAGGCAAATAAGTCTTGGGGCTTTGTGGCACTGATATATCCCAATTCCATAAATACCGAAGTACTGACAGCAGCTCATTTCTTGAAACATCTTTAACAAAACTTCAAGAACTCAGCAGTTAGTAATATAACAAAGACTCAATCTTTTCTGACAACTGGACGGCATCAATGGCTTCCAGTTTAGAAAAAGAGAAAATTAGAACCATAAAGTAATTTATTCATGGCCAGTGTGCACATGCCTCCCAGCACTCACACTASGAAGGCAGAGACAAGTAGATCTGTGAGTTCCCTGGTATATATAGAGAATAGCGAATTGTAGGCTATCCAGGGCTATGTAGTAAAACCCTGTCTTCAAAACCATCATCATCTCATGTATAAACAGCTAAAATAATGAAGCTGAAACTTCCACCAAGTTTGCTATAATCTTTTAATTTTTTGGTAGCTAATTGTGTTAAGAAACAAGCAAAAAAGCAGAAAAGCCCATCTGTGTTTCGTAACAAGATTTAATTTGTCACAGGACCTTGCTGGCCTCAATGAATATGGGACTTAGGTACCGGTCATATGAGTCAAGAAGGGTTATATCACATTGAGAGCTGCACCTCAGGCTAAAATGGCCAGCCAGGCAGTCTTGCCATTTTCATGGCCTCTTTATACTTTGCTTGCTCTGAGCTTCCTGCTGAAGACCATGGCTCCCAGCTAGCTGCTTCTCCTATACTACTTTCTGCCTGTCAGGCCTGGCAATACAAAGGAAAGCCAATTTCAGTAACTATCAGCCCTTCCTGGGGGTTTACAGCTCTGACTTCATCCCACAGAAACAAGAGGCAAGTGAGATAGCCCAGAGGATAAAGGTTCTTTCTGCCGACTGACTATACATTAATTTAATACGAGGGACCCACAGAATCAATTCCCATAAGCTGTCCTCTGATGCATCACAAACACACACACACACACACACACACACACACACACACACACAAATAAATGTTCATTTTAAAAAAAAAGTCTAAACAAGAGGTACAGCCCAGGACTTGTCTGTCCTACTTTCCCAACAATTTTAAACCAAAGTTAAATTTTGCTTTTGACCAGCCAAACAAAATGAGCTATTAGCCCCAAACTGACAGGGATGCCTGATTCCCCAATACTATTAAACAGAAAAGTTGAAAAGATCAAGCTCACCAGCATAAAATGGATGGCTAGGTGATTAAAGGAAACTCGGCAGTTAGTGTTGTGGCGATTTTTTTTGAGACAGGGTTTCTCCTGTGACCCTGGTTGTCCCTGAGATCCATGATTTGCCTGCCTCTGCCTCCAAAACACTGGCCTTAAAGAAAGGTGTGTGCCAGCTTGAGGTGATTTTCCTAACTAAAATTGAAATCTATTTTTAAAAAAGATTTATTATATATAAGTACTCTGTAGCTATCTTCAGACACACCAGAAAAGGGCATCAGATCTCATTACAGATGGTTGTGAGCCACCACCATGTGTTTGCTGGCGTTTGAACTCAGCACCTCTGGCAGAGCAGTCAGTGCTCTTAACCGCTGAGCCATCTCTCCAGCCCGAAATCTGTTTTTTAAAATCCTTTAAGAATTACTTCATAAAATAATGCTTACACTGCTTTTTTACTTGTGCATAGCTGTGGCTGCACATGCATGTAGAGGCCAGAGGTCAATTTCAGTTGTCATTCCTCAAGCATCATTCASTTTGCTTTTTTTGAGAAAGAGTCTCTCACTAGAAAAAGGCAAGGCTGGGTAGGTGACTAGTGAGTGAGTCTTGTATTCACCTCTCTGGCCCTGCGATTACAAATATGGGCCATTACGTCTGGCTTTAAAGAAGGAAAACGGGGGCTGGAGAGATGGCTTGGAGGTTAAGAGCACTAGTTTGCTCTTTCCAGAGGTTCTGAGTTCAATTCCCAGCAACCACAHGGTGGCTCACAACTATCAGTAATGAGATCCAATGCCCTCTTCTGTGTGTGTCTGACGACAGCAACAGTGTACTCGTATAGAAGATAAATAAATCAGAAATAAAGAGAGAAAGGAAGGAAGGAAGGAAGGAAGGAAGGAAAGATTTCTAGGGAATCAAACAGGTCCTTATGCTTCTAAGTGTGTTACCAACTTGTTTTAATCTGTCTATTCATCTTACAGAACCAGGACAAAGAATGTAGGATGAATTGACATCAAGAAAAGGTAAACAATAAGCCTCTGGAAAACATCATAAAAAGGGAACAGAACCCCCTTCCAGACCCAAAATGGGAAGGTTACTAACACAGTCAAAAATGTGTCAGTTAGGTTTGGAAAGGAATGTAAAACACTACTAGAATGGCCTGTGAGACCTTGCTCTAATATAACCGAACACACTGGAGTCAAATGTCTGCCACAATCAAAATACATGCTGACCACTAACAAATGTAAAACAATTTTGCCATTCGTCAAATAAAGACACTATTAACCACTAACAACTGAAGGTAGCAATTACTAGAATCCATCTGCATCTGTTAAACACCACAGGTTTTATTCTATTTAACTTACAAGTTTACCACTCTCACCTCTGTTAAGTGAACCTATGGGGAAACAAGGAAAAAAGCAAACCTCTTAACAGGCTTCCACGCAGGATTTGATGAGGGGCATTACTAATGTGCAGGTGCTCATCTTAACTGCATTCCAAGAAAGCAGAGCTTAACTGAGCAGGTGCTAGAAGATTTAAATTAGCAGGTGTCCAGAACCCTAGAACAATAGTTCTCAATTTGGGATGAAGAYGCCCTGCAACCCTCACCTACTAGGACACCTGTTAATGTTGGAAGCCAATTTCTGATTGTCATAAAAAACGTTATTGTCTAGTAGATGATGGCCAGGGAATTTTTTTTTTTAACAGTGCAAGGATAGCCCACCCAGAAAAGCAGTTCCAAATATCAACAGTAGCTAAGTACTGTTATCACCAGGATAACCCCTACCAAAAATCTGATTCAGAATACTATCTGCCTCACAGCAATCATCTTTACCAATGACTACTTTCTACTGCTGCAATAGCTCTGCTACTGTGATTCCACCACTGTGGCTAATTTCCAGTCATTCTTTATGTTGCGGCTTCCTTCCTCTCAAGAACTTCCAATATCTCACAGTGAATGTCCCTTCAGCATGCTTGTCTTTCTGAATTCTGATGATCCACCTGGTCTAAAGCCTACCGAGAGTGAATTATGTGAAGATTGGAGCCATGTTTCAAGATCAACCAATTCCTTAGTACCTTTCCCACCCAGGGGCTCACTATAAGTAGTTGTATAGCCATTTGTATACCTATCCTGTGTCATGCTCTGCTAGACACCAAATCACCACATTTAACTAACTAGAACTATGAACTAGACTTCAAAAGTTGGCGCCCTGCCAGGCGGTGGTGGCGCACACCTTTAATCCCAGCACTCAGGAGGCAGAGGCAGGCGGATTTCTGAGTTCGAGGCCAGCCTGGTCTACAGAGTGAGTTCCAGGACAGCCAGAGCTACACAGAGAAACCCTGTCTGGAAAAACCACACAAAAAAAAGTTGTCACCATCTTTACTATTACACAGGTAAGAAAACCAGCTGTGAAAACACACCTAAAAGGCTAGCTATGATGGCTCATCCCTGCAGCCCTTGCGCACTGGAAACAGAGATAGTAATAGTGCTGAGTTGGAGGCCAGCCTAGGTTACAGGGCAAGACTGTCTCAAGATAAAAACCCAAAGTGAGAGCTGGATTCAAAGCCTGGGGCAGCACTTTTCCGAACGTGGCTGGGCCTCCCACACTAACTCTAGAGCCAAGCCTGAATTCAGGAAGGGTTGGAAGGGACTGGGAAAGCTTTAGGACTTTACTACTGCAAAGAGAAGACAATATTCCTGATGATGCAATCTTGTTAATCACTAACAGACCTTCACATTAAGAACCTGAAAGTTCTGCTTTTAAATCTGGTGTGATCATGTTGGGGGAGTCTCACAGTGCCTTAAGAATTTCCCACTAAGCAGCCAATCATTGCCAAACCTCTAGATAACCTAAAAGGTCTATGACCGTGAGGAAAAATAACCCAATAAACGACCAAATGGGCTTTACATAAAATCCTTTCGGCACTAAGAAACTTCAACAAGGCAGACCCCATAATCTTCCTTACACAGCAAGTTCCCTGGAAATACTATCTTTTGGGATAGTGGGTGGGTCTTTTTGAGATGTCAAACTTACAACAATCATCCTGCTTCAGCCTCACCTAGTGTTGAGCATACACACACTACCAGCTGGAAATCCCTTCTAAAAACGTTTTGTCAAGACAACCATCTGAAGCACCACGCACATCTGAGACACTCAGAACAATTGTAATCTAGGCTCCACATTGAGGATTAGTGAAGTACGTTAACCAGGCTTACCTTTTTTAGGGCTGAATGGAGAGAGACATCCTCCAAATAAAATTTCACTTCATATAAACACTAACCATGTTCCAGCAAATGATTTATTCTGCTGGGCAGGGCACTGAGCTAATTCTTAGCAGGATCTGGGGCCCAACTGGCCAAGAGCCTAAGATGTGGTCACTGAATCACAAGGCCAAACACCAGGTCAACAGACCAGCTGTATTTTGTTTTACTGGATCCCAGTAACTGCTATGGCATTTCTACAAAGTGCCTACAGAGGCCTCAAACTAAGGAAGGCTTTTAAGAGCATGCTGCACTTATTTCTGGCCAAACCATTACAATGTTCAATACCAAGGAAGTCATTCTTCCTGAGAATGGGAGAAATCTGTATCAAAAATCCCCAAAATCTCAAGGGCTCTGCCTGCATTTTCTGTTAAGGAATTCATTACACTTTGTTAAACATCAAAAAACAGAACAGAGAAAACTTTTAGATAGACAACAAAACGGAAAACTTTGGCTAATTAAGCACAGGCTTTTAAGAGATGGAAACGAAGTCCAAAACCGAAAGTAATTTGCTTTAGACCAAAAGGAAAACACGAAGCCTTGAGTTCAATCTCTAGGCACAACAACAACAACAAACCTGGCCAGTGCACATCTGTAATCCCAGCACCTGGGAGGCCAAGACAGGAGAATCAGACATTCAAGATCATCCTTCTTTGTGTAGAAAGTTGAAGGGTAGCCAGCCTGGGCTACCTGAGACCCCATCCCTCAAAAACAATAAAACGAAATGCAAGACAAGGACCACACTCATGGAAAGCCAACTCCTATGCTAGCCTTCAGAAAGATGCTTTCAGGCGAATTCTCAGATAAGCTATCACGGCCACTTCAAACCTGCCTGCAGGTACAGAATTCCACATAGGTCTTTATCCCGCTAGGAGTTTTAGACACAAGTTTCCTATGATCTGCACGCAAAAAGGGGAGTCAAAACCAGAGAAAGCACCGGCTCCCACCAGCCGCGGCTTCCGGGGGTGGGGGGGGCCGGACGGCTAGTTCTAGGTGGCGGGGCGCAGGGCCAGTCCCTCCTCCCAGGCGTGTTACCTGAGCACAGTCACGCTCCCTCTGCGCACCGGCAGAGAAAGCACAGGTTCCGACACCCGGATGGGCTTGAACTGGAACTTGCAACCGAAGCAAAGTGCCGAGTCGCTAAAGAACGACACGGACACGATCGGGCGCTCGAAGATGTGGATGGGGTCTACGTGGGAGACGATGCAGCCGCCGGGCTGGTAGTCGTTGATGACTGCGCTGTTGACGAAGCCCTCGGGGATGACGCGGTGCTCCACCAGCTTCTGGATCACCAGCTGATGCACCCAGTCCGGGATCTCGTCGACGTCGCCCGGCGGGTAGAGGCGCTCCTGGCCGGGCCCGCGCTTCTGCAGCTGGGCCCCGTACGTGTAGCCCTCGCCGAAGAAGTACTTGTTGCGCAGGGGGGCCCGGTCCACGGTGTGCTCGTTGTACAGGCCCTTCTCGGCGCGGGACACCACCTCGTCGATGCGGGCCTCGATCTTGGARCACTCGTCCTGACTGAAGAGACGGATCTGCCGGATGCCGCTCTTCACCTTGCGCGCCTCCTCCTCCTTGTGCAACTGATGCTCCTCGTAGTCGCTGCGCTCGGGGTCCGAGTCCTCCTGGTACTTCCGTTTGGTGGTCCCGGACGCCGGGTACGGCTCGGCGGCGGCCGCGGCGGCGGCGGCGGCGGCCACGGCGGCAGCTGCAGCGGCCGCGGCCTCCCGACTGCCCGCCTTGTAGTTGTCCCGGGACGTCATGGACTTGAGCTTCTCACGCAGGTCCGTGTAGCCGCTGGCGGCCGCCATGGCCCCTGCCAACTCAACTCTAGGGTCCTCCGGGGCGGCCCGGCATGGCTCTCAGGGGACCCGACCGGGACCCGAAAGGGAGGCGAGGGTCCTCAATGCCAGGCCCCCATGCGTGGCTCAAGGAAGCAGCGGGGGGCGTAGAGGGGCCAGGAAGGGGGCGAACCTCAGCAGCGGTCGGTCATGCAGTACAAGCGACAGCGGGGCTTCCTCCTCCTCCACCTTCTCCACGTCCTGAGGAAAAAAAGCGACGGCAGCGCCTCATGCCGCGGAGGGCTTCGGCAAAGACTCCGCCAGACTCTGGGTCGGACCCTCGGATGCCCGGCCCGGCCCGCACTTTAAAGCTCTCCTCACGACGTCACCGCCAGCCCGCCCGACCTCCGACAGCGCCGCTCCTTAGCGGGCTTCTCGACGCGCGTGCGCAGCGCTGCCGGCCACGAGACTCCACGTACTCTGAGCATGCGCGTGCGTGCCGCCCGGTCGGCAAAGGGGCCGGCGCAAGCGCAGACGAGGCCCGCTCGTCGGCCGCCGCCCCTCCCCCACCCGCCGAAAGCTTCGAGAACAGCCCTCAAAACAACAATTTGCCTTCACGCCACGCCGCCTCCGGGACCGAAGGACTCCACCCGCTGGAGTGTGCTCGCGGTGTCAACTGTACAGCGCTGCCGCGTCACGGCATCGTGCGGATGCCCGCAGACGCCCCAGCTTCCAGCGCACAATCCTCGGGAATCACCACAACCCAGTCCGCCCCGTGACCGCCCCCTTT
Source organism: Apodemus speciosus (assembly GCA_002335545.1). Classification (NCBI taxonomy): domain Eukaryota; kingdom Metazoa; phylum Chordata; class Mammalia; order Rodentia; family Muridae; genus Apodemus; species Apodemus speciosus. The sequence continues at coordinate 3,944 of BDUI01038542.1, read as the reverse complement.
GGAGCTTCCACTTTCTTAATTGGACTGCCGGCCACGCGTTGGGCAAACACAGACTGGAGTTTCCAGAGTCGGTTGGTAAATCATGCCTGTCAATCAACTAGTCTCCTTGGCTACTGCGTCCATCACTTAATTAGCTTCGGGCAGAAGCTCGAGGACCCCTGAAGGGTGAATGGGTGGCTAAGTAAGTGCCTGAATGGAGTTCTCGGCGGAGGAAAGCCCTCAGGACTCCTGGAAGCTACGGAAACAGTAGGAAAGTTAAAATTGCGAGCTGGAGAGTATCGGACCCAAACTGTGGGGCAAGCCAGGACAACAGCAGAAGCTGGAGGCGCGCAGTCGGGGCACCCTCACCCCATTCCCGCCGCCATCGCTTCCTGGAGCGGACGTTCCACAAGTCACGTCCCGGGACTGCCCACCGGGCGCGCAGCCGCGGGCACGCGCACGGGAGAATCACGTCCCTGCTGGGGCTGGGCGTTGTTATAGGGGGCGACAAAAAGGCTTTCCTAGACGCCTGAAGGGCGCACGTTTACCACGGATTGGTCCACATTGGAAATATACTTCAGACAGCTGAAAAAAAAATTGAACAGTGTGATGGGAAATGCGCCTGCAGCCTCAGCACTCTGGGGACTGGTTGGAGGATAGCTCACAAATTGGAGGCCAGCCTAGGCTACTTAGCGAGCCTCTGTCTCAAAACCTCCACAACAAACCCAAACAATAAAAAATCGTGAAGCAGAGGGGAAAGCCTGAACAAAGGTGTAGCCATGCTGGGTATCCCTAGGCACTCCAGCAAATAGGAAGTTTCTGCTCTGAACCTCCCCAAGGTGAAATCCAGCTTCCTTGCTTGGTCTGCAGTCCCTGTTCCAGTCTTTGGTACTCCATCAGATTCTCACATATCCCTGTCCCTCCTGGCCTTAGCTCACGCTGTCATCTCTGATGCCTGTCCATCTACAATGTCTTTCATACAGTTCATCCCTTGTCTTCCAATCATCCCAGAGTCTGGTGTGTAAAACCAGGAACCAGTACTCACCTCAAAAGGTGGATGTGAGGATGAAATGAAGCAGCAGAAGGATTGCTGTTACAGGATCCAGACCCCAGTTTTCTTATCTGTAAACTGAGGGTGGCAGCAGTCTCTGTTGGAAAGTGGGGACTGTGGTAACTTGGCAAAGCTTGTGGAATGGGAAGCCAGGACATCAGGGAATCCAGGCCACCCTCTCTCCCAAGCAGCAGGCAGATGAAGGGGAAATGGGACAGACACATTGCGGATTCCCGGGGCAGCCCCTTGGGCCCAGGTGACAAAGGCAGGGCGGAAGGGCAGCTGCAGGTAGTAAGAAGGTAGAGCSGAGGGCAAGGTCAGTTGACCTGGCCTCGCAGAACCCTGTTTGGTCTATACTGTGTGAACACCTGGTGAGCTCTGACCTGAGCCATAAGCAGTTTGCCTGGGAAGACGGAGGCCCAGTTCTCTAAGCCTCTGATCTGCCTTTCACAGCTGCAAGGTGGGAGCTCTTTACCACTGCACCCAGAAGCACCTAGTAGCTACCCTAAGAACCCCAGCTCTGCTCACCTAGGCAAAAATAAGACCCTCCTTGGGTATGGTGCACACCTTTAAACCCAGCACTAAGTAGTGTGTATGCGTGTGTGTCAGGAGTTCAGGACTAGCCAGGGCTAGCGACATAGACTGCCTCTGAAAAAGAATTTAAAAAAAAAAAATTAAAAAAAAAAACAAAAAACAAAAAACCCGACTCTTCCATTCTTCCATAGGTGGACTCTCCAATCCCAGTGTGTTTCCTCCTTGACTGTGCTT
>BDUI01038250.1:0-13604 GCA_002335545.1 Apodemus speciosus | reverse complement strand
TTGCTCCCTTTGGCCACCTGCTTTCCATGCGAGCACTCACGTTTATTCTCATGAACTCCCTGATGTTAAATGACTTGTTCAAGGCCACAAGCTTGCCCATACAGGCTAGAGCTTTCCAGTCTGTCGTCTGCCTCCTGAGACAGCATCAGTGATCAGAAGGTGTCCAGGCCTCCAGGAAGAGGTCTTTCTCTCCAGTGTGTACACTTTCACACCCTGCAAGAAGCAGCTCTCACCTCTCCCCCTTCTGCATTCCGCAGTCCTTGCCTTCCCTGGCTTCCAGGGCAACCACGGTGTCTGTCATGTCAACTGKAGCACACCTGAGACAGGCATGTGTATGGGGCTGAGCGACAGGTACGTGAGTCTCTTGATCTGTCTAGTCTGTAGGCAGATTTCAGAATCTTCATTCCCAATGAGCAGACATTCTACCTCTCGCAGGTTTTAATTGGACAAACCAAATGTGAATTGTTAAAGCTGTCTTTCTCCGAGTCCCTGGAGCGGACCCTCGATGCTTCCTGTCAAATATGCCCTCGAATCTGTGATGTGTCAGCCAGAAGTCTAAGGACTGCATGATCGGGGGGGAACATTGAAATGGGCAGGGAGGGCCTGTGGCCTCCTTACATGCAGTGCATAGGGACACCCASAGAAACTCACAACTCAGGAGTCAGAAAGGAGCCTCTGATCCCAGAGGGACATCTGTAAGCAAAAATTTGGGTTCAGGATTTATAATGGCTATTAATTACTGTGCTGAACTTAGGTAGAGAGAAAAGATGAAGGCTGATAGGTAGATAGCAGCTGATGGATGCTAAATAATAGATAGTAGCGGGGAGAAGGTAGGGAACTGTGGATAGCAGAGAATAAAAAGTTGCTCATAGATTGTAGCACAGCACAGATAATAGATGGCAGCTGATAGCAGATCACAGATAACAAATGGAAGATACTGGATAATGGTGGAAGATAATAGAAGCTGATAGTAGATAATAGTAGATGGTTGATAAGAGCTGCTAATAATAGATAATAGGAGCTAGATGATAATAGTACCTAATGGTGCCTAATAGTTGGTAAGTGATAATAGCCGCTAATAGAGGGCAGCTAATAGCAGGTAATAGTGGCTGGCTGCAGATCAGAGCAGATCACTCCTAGCCAGTGGCCTGAAAGGCTACTGCGTGTCAGCATCTCCTAGTTCCCATTGTTGTTCTGAACGACTTTAAGACGCACTTACATAAACCTGTCCTGAAGTCTCTGGTGCCTAAGGTAGAAGAAGAAACAGGGGCCATTCAACACACTCATCACAACGCTTTGTTTGTATTTTGTGTGTTTATCYAGATGTTCGCGTTTATGTGGGTGCATGTGTGTACATGTTGGTTTTTGAGATGGGGCTTTCTCATTGGCCTAGAACTCGCCAAGTAGCCGGCTGTCTGACCTGTTATCTCCCTTACCTCATACACCCCACTCTGCCTGCCTCTGACTTCCCTGGCACTAGGGGAGTCATATGATGACAACTCAGGTCCTCCTGTGTGCACAGGAAGCGCTTTAACCCCACCTACTCCTTTATTTGCAATTTTCTTCCTTTCTTAACTAGCTACGGGACGTTAGGTCCATCGTGTAGCCCTAGAATTCCTTACCTCCAAGGGAGGGATGGGTCATAACCCAACAGCAGGAGGCAAAATTCCCATCCATGATAGACTTCGGTGGTACATAGTGTGCTACAAGAATCAGGCAGTCCAAAAGGCAAAGGCAGGCCTCTCTGCAGGAGGCAGACATTGGGCTGGTTGTAAGTGTGCCTCCCTTCTTGGATGCCAGCAGGAGGCTCCCTAGAGCTCGGTGCATAGCTGCCTCCTGATGTTCCAGGCTGCCTCTAAGAAGTATTGAATGTTTCCTTAAGCTATGTATGACCCCAGYGTATTCTACTAGTTCCATGGCTCTCTCTACCTAACTCAGGAGTGATATCTATGAAGTCCCCGGCCTCTACAATAGTTCTTGGCACATACAACATCCGAGGGAAAATTCATCAAATTGGAAAATGGATAAAGCATTATTGACACTTTGACTTTAAGATGGCAGTTATGGGGCCAAACAGGCTGGAGGACACAGACTGGTCTACTCCAAACGGGTCATGGCAGATACATACCAGTAAATGACTTAGCTGCTTCTATTAGCTGTACCTTGCCCAACGGCAAACATCACGGTGATCTCAATAGTGTTGATTTTGATTTGAGCCTTTGATATGGAAGGTTGAGAAACCCCACCCCCACCCCCACTCCCCCAACTGCCTTCAAATAGCTGATCTCAAAGGACCATCCTTCTCTCCCAGACAAGAGCCGCCTCCACCACTCCTCAGACACACAGAAAAGACAGTCTCTGAGCTTCCCAGGACTGCCATGGGAACTTGCCTGTCTGCCTGCCTCTGTGGCCCTCCAGGCCCCTTCCTTTTCTTTGACGCTCTCTTTCTCATTCTCCCCATGGCAGCTAGTCTAAATAGAAACATCTCATTATCTGGAACATTCTGTCTTCCACAATATTTTTTCCCCTCGCACAGTCAACATGAGGATCAAATGAAGAGCATGTGTGCACACTGCACCACACAAGACGCTCAGAGTCGTTTTCCTCTCTGGGGTCTGAACATTTCCAGCGCCTCTCCAGAGGTCACAGAAAAATGAAGCACAGGGTGCTATCATGGTCACTCAGGAATCTTACCCCTTACCTCTACCTCAACAAAAATGTAAGGAGAGATATGTTTGCTCTGATTTTCTTTAATATCTATACATCCATGTACATATATATATTTTCATACAGACCCATAGAGGTCATATATCCATGTATACACACATTTCTATGCATATCTATCTATCCCTGAATATGTATATGTACATACGTATATACATATGTGTGTATGTGTGTATGTATGTATGTATTTCCAGATATTTTGTGCACATGATATACATTAATATGTAAGCTCCATGCACAGTGCGGGAGCCATTTTGGATCTCCTGTGTACCCCATAAAAAGCACTGCTGATTATCAGTAACCTCATTTTCAGGTGTGGAAACAGTGTGAGAGAAAAAGAGGTAACTTGTTGGGTCAAGGTCACACATTAGAAGTGACCAAGCTGGGGTGAGAACCCAGAGCTGACTTTAAAGTTCTCCCTCCAATTTGTGTCTTGCTAACTACCGTCCATGGAATTACTGTTTCATACCCCTGTTCTAGACTTGCCGTGCGCAGAGCACAGAAGGCTGTTTGTATAGCTGCACCCCTTGGAATATTCCCAACCGTTTTCTGAAACAAGACTGAGATCCTTGGACTAACAAAGAGACCACCCTAGACAGCACTAACAAATAAGACCCTGAGGTGAGGATCACAGAAAAGGAAGATCGGTACACACCAAGACGCTGGCTCCGTGCTCCCCAGTGTGTGCGCTGAGAGACGGGTGGGCTGACCAAGTGGATTAAGAGATGCTTGAGGGATGGATGAAGGATTTTAAAATGGTATCTTTCGATGACCACCTCTGGCCCTCTGTTTGGATAAGGATGGGAATGAGGATCATCCTCCTGCCTTTGTGGTCTCCTCCCCATGTGGTCACCTGCTGCTGCYGCCGGCCATGGGCTAGTTTTGCCTTCCTGTGGCCAAGACCCTCAGCTAAGAGCTCAGAATTCAGATCCTTTTGCAGGCAGCTCAGTTCCTCCCAACTCCCCATGTGTTTCTTAGGAGCCTCCCAAGGAGCTGAAGTTTTCTAAGATATGGAAATTAAAGAGCAGGCATATTCTTAGTTCCTTGAATGGTACAATGGCCATTAACCAATTAATGGCTGGGCAGATGCCAACCAGTACCAGGGTAATTATTAGATGATAATTGCCATATCATTAGAAGGTAAATATAGGGTCGAACTGTCATCCACCCTGTAGAGGGCAACTGGGAATTCATTTTATTCCTATTAAGTATAATTATCCCCCAGTCTCTAGGAACCTGTGATTTCCAATATAATTATATAGTGTTTGCCAACTCCATCCACAAGGGAATGAGTTCAAAAGCAGACAATGAAGGGCAGCCTAGGAAGTAGTAGAGCAGAAGCTTAAAGCTCATAGCAGAGTCAGGGTTAGGAGCTAAGTCAGTCGGATATATCCAAAGACAAAATGACCAGGGAAGAGAACAGGCGAGAAGAGGAAAACATAGTAGTTACTATGGTGGGTTGAACAGGAAATGGCCCCATTGGCTCACATGTTGAACACCTGGCTGGCCGCTGGTGGTGTTCAGCTGTAGAACCTTTAAGAGGTGGAGTCTCACTGGAGGAAGCCTCTCTATGCTAATAGGCTTTACAATCAAAGCCCCACCTCCTTCCCCCACCCCTGTTTCCTGCTCCAACCTTACGCCTTCCCTGCCTGCCACAACTTCCCCATCATGACAGAATGTACTCCCCCCAGCCCTAGAAATGTAGGCCAAAATAAGCCTTTTCTCCCTTAAGTTGCTTTTGTCAGGCTTATTTTATTACAGAGGTGAGAAAGTAACCCTTCTTGCTGTGCCGACCACATATCAGACAAGAAGCAGCTGGGGTCGCGGTGGGGTAGCCTGGGTGGTATTCACTGTGGCCGGAGTGGGTAGCTAGGAAGCCTCACCTTCTCACATCTACCTGGAACAGGAAGCAGAGAGGGGAAAATCGGAAGCTGAACTGCACTGCGAACGTCAAGACTTACCACCACACACACACACACACACACACACACACACACACACACACACACACAAGTGCCACCAGCTGCGACCGAGTTTCGAAACATGAGCCTGTAGGAGTCCTTTTATGTCCAAGCCATAACAGATGGTTCATTGAGATCTAATGGAAAGCTTGTCCCTGAATGTCTAAAAGCAATCACGGAGTCCTTCATTACTCTCCCAAGCATGTTCCTTTCCCTTGTTCAGATATCCAACGCTGTTGCAAGGCCATTATCAAATGTGACTTGTTATACAACTGCTCCGGGCAGAAAACAGTAACAATAAAACAAACAAACAACAAAAACAACAAAGTATCTGTCTTTAAGAAACCAAATACGGGTAAGGAACATGAATGTATTCTTCAATGTAGAGATAAGGAAACTAGCCAGACTTGATGGTGCACGCCTTTAATCTAGCACTCAGACGGCAGAGGCAGGTGGATCTCTGAGTTGGAGACCAGTCTGGGTTTACAGAGTGAATTCTAGATCATCCAGGGCTACACAGACAACCCCTGTCTCAAATAATCAAAAAGGAAAAGGAAAAAAAAGATAGGGAAAGATAGGGAAACAGAAATTCCCAGTTAGATAGCATTGCTTAACTGATTCCTAAATAAATAAATGTAGTGATTATATATATATATATATATATATATATATATATATATATATATGAAGAAGGTCATCTATAATGCTAAAAGGTACCTTCTCACTAGCCAGGAAGGAGCCACGCAGGTGTGACAACAGGAACATAAAGTTGATAAAGAACCCTAAAAGCTGTATGTGAAAACAACAGCAAGCGATGTCCCCAACCTTGAAAGACACGCAGCTCTGACCCAGTGCAGTCTGAGAGACCCAGAGACACCATTTTTCATGCTAATGTGTATTAACACCATATATCACCTCTAAAGAGAACCCGACCCTAATAAACATTTACACCAAAACTATTTCCTATAAATCAAGGAACAAATCTCGAACCCGGCTAAGACTTGCTTTGTATCCAGCACTATTAAATCAAGTATCGTAATTTGCTTCAAAAATGTTTTGCCAAAAGGTTAAAATATCCATACTTGTAGCTCGTCAATCTCACAGGGTAGTGGGAAACCCATTTCTTTTGTTTCTCTTTATTATTCGGGTGTTCTTTCTGTTTTATAACTGGCTGTCCAGTAGCTTTCTCTTGGCTGCAGGACCTGAACCAGGGGAATGGGTTTAGTTGGAAGAGGGAGGGATTAAAAAGATCAGAAGCTTTTTAATACCCTGCAGTGGTTTGAAAGAAAACAAATATAACAACAGAAACTGTACGCTAATTGCTACATTAATAAACCTATTACACGTTAGACACTGCGGTAGCACTAGGGACAAAATATAGAATAAAGATGGGCAGGAGCCCACCCCTCACGGAATTTATAGTGGAACAGTTTACAGGGACCTTTATACTCCCCTACACCTTGAGTCCCTTTTAATCCCCACCACCCAGTAGGATTATCATCATTTTCTTGATAATGTTAAGCAAATCACTCAGCCTTCCGTACCCAGAAAAGGACAGAGGAAGGATTTTTAAACCAGATCTGTCTGGTTTCAGGCCCAGGTGTTTCTACTGCCCCACCTCCCTCTCTGCTTACAGTGAAAATTGTTCTCAAAACACTAAACAATTGTCTACCTCAACTCCCAGGTGACCCTGCAAGTGTGACGTGTTGTCTGCTGTCTACCCGGCCTGCCAATAACCACTCTCCAATTATGTGTTTATTATCTTTGTGGCACAGGGTTACTGTAGCAGTAAAAATTTACCCTCAACAATACAGTACCTACTATGACTTCCAACTACTAATGGAATTGCTATTTTTGTTTGTTTTAAAGCCCCAGCAATAAAATAGGCTCCCAAMGATATCCTGGCAGTTTTTTATGTCTCTAAAATTTACTGGAACTGATAACTGCAAGAACAGAATGCCTGTAAGATGCAAATGGTCTTCCTGGAAAAGGGAACTTTGGCGTCAATCATGGCGGGGCTCACAGAAATCAGAGATTGATGAGAGTTTACAAAGTAAAGGTTGACAGCCATAGTAATCTTGGAAGCATGCAGGGGTCTGAGTCACATGAATCTGATTATCCATGTTTGATAATCTGAGGCAGAAAGACCCACCCCTTCTCCCCAGGAACAGCCAAGGACATCCTTGCTAAAGAGAGAAGTCTGGACAGCTGGGTATTCCAGGAACCCTGGTTGTTCCTGTCCTGGGGGAAAGAATGCCGGAGTGAATGCCAGGCCCTGTGGTTCCCATATGCTGCTTCCTGCTACCCGCTCCCAGGTCCAGGGGCAAATCAGAGGGCAAAGGAAGGCAGTGACTCTGCCAAGGTTAAGACCAACTAAAGGCGAGCCTGTTGGGTGATCATTTGCCCAACATGAGCAAGGCCCCAGGTTTAAGTCCCAGCACTGGTGTCAGGGGCTGTAGAACAGACACCAGAAATATGAGCAGTTTCAGGGTATACACACCCCAAGAACCCCAGTCTGTGGTATTGAACTTGTCCATTTCACCATGTTCAGATGTGACTCCAGAAAGGCCATACCAAACCATTCCCCCTGACATACATATCCATTTTAGCAGGGGTTGGCTTGTCAACCAAGTACTTTCTTTTTTTAAGATTTATTTATTTATTTTATGTATATGAGTATACTGTAGCTGTACAGATGGTTGTGAGCCATCATGTGGTTGCTGGAAATTGAACCCAGGACCTCTGCTCACTCCGGCCCTGCTCACTCTGACCCAAAGATTTATTTATTATTATATGTAAGTACACTGTAGCTATCTTCAGACATACCAGAAGAGGACGTCAGATCTCATTGCAGATGGTTGTGAGTCACCATGTGGTTGCTGGGATTTGAACTCAGGACCTTTGGAAGAGCAGTCAGTGCTCTTAACTGCTGAGCCATCTCTCCAAGTACTTTCATGAATAGCACTCCAGACAAGGGAAGTGAGGTGGGATCTGGGGAAGTAGACAACTTAGAAAAACTTCACGACTGAAGAGACCTGGCTGAGCCACAGAATGAGGGAAACCAAGACAAAGACACCCAGCAAGAAGGAAGCAAGGCTAACTAGTATAAGAAGGCAGTAGAGGGGAAAGTGGGGAGAAGTCTCTCACTAGAGACAGAGACTAGATGCAGGAGTGAAAGGAGAGGCAGGGCCCCCTAGAGTGTATCCAGATCTGGGGCACAATGGTCCTCAAGGCCTGATCAGAAAGTTCTAAATGTAAACCAGGGAATGTAAAGAATAAAGCTCCAGGTAGATATTCAAAGACAAGATTGAGAAGAAGAAAGAGCTTTCAAAGAAATACTCTGGGGAGCACTCTGGGAGGCAGAGGCAGGCGGATTTCTGAGTTCAAGGCCAGCCTGGTCTACAGAGTGAGTTCCAGGACAGCCAGGGCTATACAGAGAAANCCTTGCCATCCGCCTTCCTGCCCCTCCAGCTTGCAGCCAGCAGTTCATGAAACGTCCTGGTGTCCATAATCACATGATTTTCCTATCTCACACATACATGTGAACTATTTATTCTGGTCTCCTGACTAATAAAGAGCTCAATAAAGAACACACGCTTAGGCCAAAGAGAGTTGAAAGTTCAAGGACAGCCCAAGACAAACACAGTGCACACACACACACACACACACACACACACACACACACACACTAATGCACACACACGGACACACAAACAACTTTACACACTCAGTGAATCAGATACAGGAATGTCTTCCAGGGTCCTATATGACAATGGTAGACATTATACATTTGACCTCACTTCTTTAGACTGGTTGCATAATGCTTAGAACCCAACGAAACACTATGTTAAAAGGTTCACACAGTGATGGACAAATGACAGATGCTCAAGCAGTACCAGACCCCGCCCACTGCCAAGTTCACAAAACTCTTTGTTACATATCTTCTTACATTGCCCCTACAGCAACCCCTTGAGGGAATAAGCATTTTCAACTTGCATGTCCCATTCTAGACATGCAAGTCTAGAGACTTGCTGAGAATCTGAGAAGCTGAGGTCTGACAAGTTTGTGATAGTGCAATCCAATCAGTGACTCCCAGAATCAACCTTCTAACAGCACCTGACTTTAAAACCCAGGCTGCTCAGACAGTCCACAGCATGAAGACAGTGTCTAGGTATGGTGCCTGTTAGGTCGATTGGTATCAACACTTGAGGACAGAGGGAACAACGGAGAGTCATGGGTCTGGGGAATGTACCAGCTGGGCAGAACCAGTCTCATTTGGAAGCACACCCTGCATTTGCCAGGGGGTGCAAGACTCAGATGAACCCACTGTCCTGTATAAGAAAAGATAACTTGCTTTGCCTTAGTTGAGATGCTAAGGAATCCCGRCTACAGTTTCCATGGCAGTGGTAAYGGAGAAGGTGGGCAGAGTTCTTCCAGGCCTAGTCCTTCCTCCAGGAGCAGAGAAACAAGACTTTCCAGAATTTTCCTGATCCCTCACCTCAACCTACCTACCCTGTTCCACTGTAAGATGCCATCACAAGACAGGAGCGCAGGGTGGGGGGAGTCAGGGGTGGGAGAGCTGGGGTGTGGGGTGACAGGGAGGTGGAGGGTGGGAGTGGAGTGAAAGTTTTAGACCACCAAGGAAGCCTCCAATGTCTCCTCCAGCATTCCGAATGCCTCTTTCAGACGTCCATCCTAAGGTTTTAAGGCTTAGATGGGTGGGAGGCACGGAAGGAGAGAGCAGCTATGACAAGCATCACGTGCATTCCTACATCCACTATCCCCTTCGATCCACACAACGTCCCTGATAAACAGGGCTGGGYATCYCCAACTCAGAGACAAAGACATCARCGACTCAGAATGCATGGAACGGAASCTGGTGTTCRCTTAAGCTAACGCTGAAACTCCCGCCTGTTTGATCCAAAAGCTAGACTCTGGAGCTGAGGCATTAGCTCGTTGGTAGGTAGAGTGCTTGCCCGGCACACACAGAGCCCCAAATTCCATCCCCAGCACCCAGAAGTAAATAAATCGCTGTGATTTTGAAAAGGTAACACCATCCTCATTTTAGTGTCTTACCCTGTGGGGAGTGGGGCTTGTAACTGAAGGATGAGAGGCTGACAGGACTCGGAGAACAGGCTGTAGCAGCGGCAGGTCGCAGGTGGTAGATGGGTATTGCTAATGGAAGCATGGGGTCAGAGTTCAATTAAAAGGGTGAGACTTAGTTTGTCCTCATCTCCTCATATCCCCGTCTTAAGAAGGCAAGCAAGTGACATATGACAACACCTGACTGGACAGGGCAGGTTGGTGAGAATAAGTTCACCCCTCTCCTTATATCCTTGTCCCCCTCCCCTGCCACAGCCAGGGGGAGACCATCCCTCCACCCTCTGCAGACTTGCATTGAAAAGAATCAAGGAAATAATTACGGGATGGAGAGGATTTATTAAATTGGATAAGTCTTGGCTACAACCTTCCTTTTAGGCTTTGAGTGGTTTGGGTTGGTTTTTTGTTGTTGTTGTTTATTTGTTTGTTTTGTTTTGTTTTTCATTATGGCTGCATAATAAAATAATAACATACTTAGTGAGGAATTTGTTACCTTTCAAGGAAGAGACTTTAATTCCCCTGAAGAACATCTCCCCGCCCTCAGGCTGTCCCTACGAGTAAGAATATGGGGAAGAAAAGGAGGGCTCCCCTTCCCACCCGCAGCTGCTCCGGGGTGAGGTACCCATCCGCTCCCTCCCAGGCTCTTCTAGCAGAACTAACAGAGTGCTGCCTGCCTGCTGAGGCCAGTGAGAACATCCAGGAGTCATTCCTCCTGTGAGACTGCTCTCTGGTGCATGCCCTGTTGCCTTGTCAGGATCCAGGTACGGCGCACATCCCGTGTAATCCAGGGAAGGAGAGGCACCACGTATCGCATCATCTACCTGCTAGCACTGCATCCCACTTTATTTATTGTGATGGTCTCATGTGTTATGCGCTAGCCTCAGACTTATGTACTTAAGGATAACCTCTATTTTCTGGTTGCTGGGATCATTGTACCCCATTTACACAGCGCTGGGGTGTCAAGGAAAGGAGGACTTGGTATCACAGGACAAGAGCACAGTAGTGTGCTCCACTGCCTCCTCCACAATATGAGGCCAGGGAGATCCTTCTTTCCTATCACTAACAGACCTATTACTAAGCCCTCCCTTTTCCCATGTGTATAAGGGGTACTTGAGAATGATATGCCCTTCTTTGGCTCARCATCTGCATCCACAGATTCTTTCCCATCTCCCTCATCTGTGATGTGTTATCCATCCTGGTTCAAGAGTTGAGCCTGTGACATCAAGGAAAATAAAGAGAAGCAGAAAGGGATAGTCACAGAACAGACTCTCTCTTTCAGATTTTATAGATTCTAAGCTCTCACATTCCAGGGAAGAGATGCAGCTACAATTTAAGTTGTTACCTGTTTCTCTGTCCTTGACAGCGGGTTTTACCTGGGGTGGAGGATGGAGAGAAGGGCGTTCACTGTTCAGATGTGAAAGAAGTAAAGCCAAGAGAAAAATACATTAGTGGCCTAGGAGCATGGAGCCCTGTCTCTCTGTCCTACTCCAGCAGTCTATAACTGCCTGGTTACAGTCAGGTTTCCGATACTGTAACAAAATACCAGACACAGGCTCCTTTGAAGAAAACAAGGTTTATCTGGTCCATATCTCAAAAGCTATAAGTCCAAACAGCATGCTACTGGCTCTGGTTGGGTCTCATAAGCAATGGCAGAGCATTTACAAGAGAAAGAAACCAAATCACCAGAGAGGAAAGCAGAGTATGACTTGAGGGAGTCAAAGAAAGGGTTCTGTAATGCATTCTGTCTGGCAAACACTACCTCAGGACACCAGTATCTACCCCTTCTGAGGGACTAAAATATTCCTATAAGGACCCACCTCTTAAACGTCTCACTATCATGATATGTGAGCCTTTGGAAGGAAATCTTAAAAATGCAAACGGCACACTACGTGATGGTTGAGACTGACTTTCGCATACACTGTGACACTAGGAAATCATGACCRCTAAGTCACATTTGGCTATCCTTTGTGTCATGGAAAACAGTGCTTACATATGCATATATACCTGCAGACATGTACACAAGTACCCAGGTCTGTGTGGGTGCATATACTCCTCAGGTATATTTTGTCTTCCTTCTCTTCCTTCCTTCCTTCCTTCCTTCCTCCCTCCCTCCCTCCCTCCCTCCCTCTCTCTCTCTCTCTCTCTTTCTCCTCTCTCTCTTCATTTCTTTCTTTCTTCTTAAAATATGGTCTCCTTTTTTGGCCCAGAACCTGCCAAGTATGGCGGACTGGCTGGCCACCAAGCCCCAGGGATCCACCTGTCTCTGCCTCCCATCGCGGGATTACAAGTACATGCCTCCTCAACCTTTTTACACACAGTCTCCTGTTGCAAGGCAGGCACTTTACCGGCCCTTCTGGGTTTGTTTCTCACTTGATAATGATGGCTGGGAGGTCAAGTCAGTCTGCTACAGTTTCCTCGTCTGTAGAAGAAAGAAAAATGTGTYGCAAAGGTATAAAATCAAATATGCCCAGTGTTTCTGAAAGCCGTAAGAAAACACATTGCTCTAGAGGATGCAAGGCCCGCAGACTTGGCCTTGATTTTCTTCTAAGAATCGATGCTGGTGTTTGCGCCTGCTCCACCATTCTCTGCTCTCTGACCTCAAACCGTCCAAGCTCCCTCCCAAACTCCCGGTCGGTTCAGTTCAGCTCCAGTTTCCATCCAGAAATCTACCACTCCCTCCCCAGGGCGCATCCATCCCTCATCCATCACTGTCACATCCCACAGAGGACTTTTATTTAACAACCAATTTATTTCCAATTTAACTAATCTGGGGATGGGCCATCTCTCTCTCACGCAAACCACCAATGCCTGGGTTGTAAATAGACTCACAAACGAGGGTTCTGGGTAATATAAACTCTCATCAGAGCGGCATCAGGAGAGAGGGCTGCTGGAGAGTGGGGGGTCACAGGAGTGCAAGCCAATGCAATATACAGGTCCCCCAGTATAAATAACCCTACAGCCCTCATCCATGGCCCCTGCACTTGGCACTGCTTAGAATTATTTATATATGTATTTGTTGATTCCCTGGCTCACCTTGAGCCCAGGACAAATGTTTCATCAACAATGTATTAGATTCTAACTAACTTCAGGCTAGGTGAGAAGCAGTGGGTGGCTGGGTAAGTAGCCATGATCTCTCCCCTGGCTAGCCTCTCTCTCTGTTTTACCTGGGTGGAAGTCTCCTCCCAAAGCCCACTTCTGTGTACTCTGCTTGCATGGAACAATGGCCTYCGTGAAGGGTAACCTTGCTTTGTGAAGAGACCACTAATAAATCATCTATACGGCCCAGCCATCACAGGAGCATACATTGGTCTGCGGGAGACAACACGGAAAGGACAACAGCCTACAAGCTGACACATAGGACGGGTTCAAGGCAGCAGCAGACTGGGTGGTCTGAGATCTGTCCCCAGAAGGCCTAGAGGCTGAGCATCCCTGCTCCYGACTGCCCTTTCTTCCAAGTTCTAAAACTGAGTTCAGGCTTCCAGATGGAAGCCAGGGATATAGATCTGAAAAGAAATAAAGGACCAGGAAACTGGGTGTGTGTGTGTGTGTGTGTGTGTGTGTGTGTGTGTGTGTGTGTGTGTGTCTGACTGTCTGTCTGTCTGTCTTTGTACTTGCATATGTGTGTGGAGGTCAGAGGACAACGCTGGGTGTCATTCTTCTAGAGTTATCCACCTTTTGGGGGGACAGGGTCTCTTATTGGCTTGGAGCCTGTCAATTAGGCTAGCCTGGCTAGTCAGTGAACCTGCAGAGCTGCGGTTACAAGTGTGGACTGCCACACCCAGCTTTTCACAGGGTTCTAGTTATTAAATGAGGCCCAAG
>BDUI01038239.1:12044-22739 GCA_002335545.1 Apodemus speciosus | reverse complement strand
ATATATATACCCTATTGGAAGAGACAATGGAAAAAAAAGAAGATATGACTTTTACCAATGTAGAGTACAAACTGAAAAAATAGAGAAAAATAAAGTCTTTTCTCTGGGTCTATGATCTCATGTTTTTTACATTTTTACCCATGCTCTTGTGGTGATTTTCTTCAAAAGATTTATCCTTTACTGAGTCACAAGGTGAAATTGAGAAGGCTGTTTTAAGTAACACATGTGCAGTACAAACTGCAACTAAAATCTGAACTGCAAAAAAAATAAATGGCAGTGTATGACAGTATCATGTTATAAATATGTCCATGAGACTGTACTTACCTTCCTAACTCTCTTTAAGGCTGCACACATGTGGAACAATTGTTCATGGTTGAWCATAGAACGCCTCTTTCTATGTTTAGGTTTGTGAACAAATTGACWACTATGTCATTGGGGTTACTTAAGAGTCCCAGTTCCACTGCTGCTTACACTCATTATTGCAAAGAAAGGTGCCCTGGTGGGAACAGTATCCACAGGATGTCAGATTCAATGGTTTCTGGAAGTCGCATGTTTTATCCAGACATGAGAAGTGAATATCTTTTCTTCCTATCTCTTTTAGGTGTATAGGCACCAAGTTAATTAGAAAATAAAGTTTACACACAAATTAAGAAAATGGTTTATTTTTTACAATGCATCATAGAATATAAAAAAATATCTTCCAGTGCATGATCATTTGGTCTTGACACTTTCATGTGAAAAGAGACTTTTATRATACACATTTTACAGATGTGTAAATACAAAATTATGGGGCAATATGGATATGTTTCAACTTCTCTTGATGGAGTACACTAATTAACAGAGTTATATTTGCACATTGGTGGAAAACACTGCAGTAGGTAGTTAGCTCAGTATCAGAAATGAACTCACCACTTACAGAGTCTTATAAAAGTTATAAACCACTTCACATTCCTTGACTGCCCAAAATCTAATAACATACACTGTTTGCAGTAGTTTTCTTCGCAGAATCACACTTTTTGTGAACAAATAAAAGGTTTAATGTAAATCTCATAGAATGGACTTTGTCATGTGACCCTCAGTATGTTTCCTCATTAACCATAACCATAGAATCAGCATATTGTAGAAAATAAATAGGAAGGCAAGACATCCTCCTACTCCTCCAACCATCTGTTACCTTTAATGTCTTTTTATCCATTATATTAATTGAATTTAATGTGTCATTCTGTACCCCACTTAGTAAACATAGTGTCTTCAGAGAAGTCTCCATTCACACCATCCCAAAACATACTAAATTCATCTTTGAACAAAGTGCAAACTCTGTGGTAAGCTTCTAGTGTGCTCAGAAACACAGCACCAACTCTGTCTATTCTTTGAAGTATATTTTCCGTAACCCATCATTACTTACCATRCAAATAAAATGAATGGTCTTCAAACTTGTGTATGACCTTATTACTCTAAACCCAAGTGTTTCCCTGCACATGTTGGCAATGGTTTCTTTCACTGTCTTCTTAGGAAGCCTATACTTTGTAGGACTCATCTGGTGCTCCTAAGAAAATGCTATTCTCATATTTCAACTTCTCACATCTTGATTATACCATATCATCTCTATTTTATTTGCTCAATAGTCAATTATGTTTTGTGTTCAATAGATGAGAAGTAGCTTGGGAAATTAGTGTTTTAAGATGGTTCACATGGTAAAAAATATTGTGAGTGGAACTGTCTACCTTCTATAGGTCTTAGCACCATTTCTCCACCAGTCTTCACCATTATCCTTTTTCCCAATGTGCTGAAGAAGAGGTTTTTAGGATAGAGCCTGCATAGACATCCCCTTCCCCCCAAAAATCTACCAATATTTTTATAAGTTTAACTCTAGGGAAAGTGAATAAAGAATACAAATTTTATAATGTGATATAAAAGGAATAATTTTATTTTAAATAACTTATACATCCTGGTCAGCTGTAATTTTCATTTGAGTATTGGTGAGTAGTAAGAGACACCCCCCAAACAATTTTTCAATGAATGGCTGGAAAATACCATGGCTCAGCAGTTGAGGAGGAAAAAAAGATGATAGGGACAAAGAATGTGCTGGCTGCACAACTGTAATGATTCCCAAAGAGAAAAGCGACCGATAGTGTGATCATGCTGGTTCACATGGATGAGGAACTTCTCTAAATGCTCCAAGCAAATTACAGAAGCTTGATAAAGCTTTCTTTTGAATTTGTTTCCTGACCTAAGGAAATGAAGGGATGTTAGAGAAGAGCATGTACCTCTCTAGGAAAACAACAGAAAGAACATAACCTGGTGCCCCAGGGAAAGTCCTAAATTGTGTTCTTGACATTACTTATTTATATTTTTCCCTTTGTTTCTCTGTCAGCTTTACTCAAATAACACCATTTAGTTAAATAAATTGTAGAGAATCTAAATTCATTACAAAATAAATAGTTATAATTCTAAATTAAAATTGCTTTGGAATTATTGAGTTGTATAAGTAATTTAAAAAACACATCTTTTAGAAAAATTTTTGCTATGTTGATTTCTTTCTCCAATCTTTTTAAAGGGGATATAAGAAATGTTAACTAAAGAAATAAGGAACAACTAAATAACTCAAATTCCATTTATCATATTCTTTTACCTATTTGATGATATCTTGTCTGCATCTTTCTCATCAAGCAGTGATAAATAAAAATTGTTTAATGAAGAAATGTATGCATAGCAATTAACACTTGTGCTCATTAGATGAAAAGAATTCACTGTCCATATCATATCCATTTAGGATTCAGATGAATTTTAAATAACTCATTTATTTCACTTCCCTACAGAATTGAGAATTTCTATCATTCAAAATGGATAGTATCATTTATTTGACTATCAAATAATGATGCATTGCTTGTTGTTGCTACTCAAAGTTGATAAGATTCAGAACAATATTATCTAACTTATTTCAATAATTTCAGCCCAGGGAAATTGATTCTTGATCTAAAAACAAAAGAAGCAAAACCTGTAATGTAAGAAAATTTTCACTTACTTCATTCAATAGAGAAGAACCTAATGCAAAGCTTAAGAGAATATTCACATAGTGCAAAAGAACAAACTGAAAATGTTAGGAGGCAGAATTGTTAATCTATTCAATACCCTTAAGTATTTGTAATAGGACAAAATGTAGGAAAAAGAATCAGCATCTCTAGGTCAGGGTTGATTCTCCTTTAAAGACTTTGTAACATTGACCTCCAGTTATGCTTATAGCGCATTTTAATTATCTAACTAAATTAAGTTGTGACAAATCACATATCATGTCTATTTTGTGAAATGATGCATAAAATATGCATGTTTATAACACCAGGTACAGAAAAAAATGAGAATTAGACATCAGAATATCAACCTTGCACTGAGCAACTGCTCTGCCCTTGGACAGAATTACAAAGCTTAACTTRGGTTGACGTGGGTATTTCACATAACATGGGAGACTGAATCAACAAATGTACTTAGTAACATATTTAAAAAGAGCTCATTGAATCAGTATAGCTCTTATGCTACTTTATTTTGATTCACTTTGTGAATAAAATATTAACTGTTAAACTTTTTTGATGGTTTTGAACACGTCATTCTACTACAAGTGTTACCCAGTTTTCAAGATTTTGCAAAGGTTGATACTAAAACAAAAATATCTGATGTAGTTAATAGGTATTTTAATGTTAAAAAATCTCAATATTGGATTTTATGAAGGCACCTGTAGGGAGCTCCAAAATATACTTGAAACCTTTTGTGAACTCTTACATCTCTATTACAAGATAGCATCTCTAATGGGGACAATCGCAGGCCTCAAGGACTCTGGGCAGTAATCCTAGCATCTCCTCTTTTGACAAGTCGATACCTGTAAGTTAATTCATCATCACCCATAAGGAGCTCTATCTTCTAAGARGAATTATTTTTCACATGTTGTTTTCATATATCAAATACATGTGAGCCATCCATCCTTAAATTTATACTTAATTCAGTTTGATGTTTCATGGGTTTGAGGCATAAATACATTTAAGGATAGATTAAGTACATCTGCAGGATTTTATAAATTTGTAAAGAATTGGAAAAACCTGTAAATCTACATGACAGGCGCATGGTGATTTATCTACTCCATTTAATTGTCTTCATTGTTGTGTAATGAAATACACAGAGACATATATAACAAGTCTTTGTGATTCTTCATTCCAGATTAATAATGTCCAATGAAGACCCACAAAGAGATGACATAACCCAAAATAGTGGAACTAATTTAAATGATAATCTGGAGTGCCAACTTTTAGTTAATGGGCACAACATTATATGTGGTAACAAATAATTTGGCTAGCAAAATGGGTAAAGTGAATTTTATTATAAGAGATATGTGTAAAGTATGTATCATGTTAAAGAAAGATAATATTCACTATATCAATACAATTTCTTCTTGGACAATTTGTCAAATTAATTCAAAGAATGATCTTTTGTATGCTATTTTCTTTTTACTAAGATATGTGTAGTGTTTGTGTGCATAAGTATTTGTGTGTATGTGTGTGTGCGTCTCCATGTCCGTGTGTGTGTGTGTGTGTGCGTGTGTGTGCGTGTGTGTGTGTGTGTGTGTGTGTGTGTGTGTGTGTGNGTGTGTGTGTGTGTGTGTGTGTGTGTGTGTGTGTGTGTGTGTAGGCCAGAAATCTACACTGTCTTCTTCACTCAATTTTCACTATTTGCTAAAGAAGGCGCTCTTGCTGAATCAGGCTTCTCTCTTTCAGCTAGTTTAGTTAGTTTGCCCTTTTATATCTTCAGATAGCTGAGATTACAGGGCGGCCACTGGGCACTCATGTCTATGTGCTGCAAGTACTTGTCAAGGTAAGTTGATTATGTTTCCAATATTCAAGAACTGCTGTATTTGTTTAGTTAGTTTTTCTAATACAATTAATTTTATCTGAGTTTACTTGTTGATGTTTTATTTATACTGTAATATATACTGGATTAGCCTCCTATTAGAACTATATGACAAGGAATATCCTTTTAGATTGTAAATGCTGCTCCAGCTGCTGGCAAACATTGTCTTAAACCAGATTTCTTTGCTATTTGAAGGTCCTGGTTTTATTATTGAGAATTTGGTTATTTTGAAGGGAGTAAGTGGGTTTACTTACTTAATTGTAATTTTAAATTTAATTGTCTAATAATACAATTTTTATTTAAAAAGGTATACATTTAGTGTTTATGGGTATGCATATAATTCAACAGATCTTCCATGTGCTATAGGGGTTTTAGAATCTCTGTATGAAACTTATTGCAACCATTAAACATTCAGGTATAGGTGTGTATGGATAAGAAGTAACTCAGAATGGTAGTCTATGATTTTTAAGGATTGCCTTAAAAAGGCTTTTCTTATATTATTATAGATATATTTAATATAGATTATATTATAGATATATAATATCTATATTAAATATAAAAGAAAATACTTGTAAGATGTTAATAATCAAATATGTAGGGAAGTAAGCTCAGTATCAAATGGCATCCTGTAATCTAGAGTGGAGAGTGTTTAAAGTAATAAAGCATGGACTTATGTAGCTCTGCTTTTTGTCAAAGTAGAAGAAACAATTCTCTTAACTCAAATTAGGAAAATTATTATACATTTTATATATTTTTTTATAAAAGTTACAAGTGGCAAGCATATGACACAAAGAAATGGAACAGTAACAGCAGTATTTGAGAATGCATGCTTTTTACAATGTGTCTAATAAAGAGGGCATTTTTTCCCCAACCTAAATATCCAGTACTGACATGCAGGGTATTTTCTCAAACTGTCAGTTCAATCATATTGCTAAGTGCTTAATCAAATGAGATTCTACTGTAGTGTTTGAATGGTAAAATACCTGATTTCAAAAAGCCTTTTGTGAAACTCAGTATCTTTCCTCCGTGAAAACAAAAAGGAAAGCAGGGATACATAGAAACAATAAGGGGGAAGACAAAGAGAGAGACAAAGAGAGGGGGAGAGAAATTTGTCTTATTGCAATCTAGATTTTTTACTCCTTATGCATTACTGAATTTAATTATAATAAAACAACAGTTGTGTACAGTCCATTGAACCTTTACATGGTGTTTTCATGATCCACTTTAACATTTTTCACTGCAGCTTGCTCAAAATCATGAAGGAGTGCACTATTCTCAAGCAATCTATATAATGATAACAATGGACATGTAACACAAAGTTCACCCAAAGCTGTGTTTTTTTTCTTTTCCCACAGATCACATAGGTACAATCATGTAACAAGGACACACAAACAAAGTATAAACAAATGTGAAACTGACAGTAAACATAATGCTGGGGTAGTCTCAATCAGGAATTAATTTCTTCTTCAAGTTTCCATAAATCTCAGAATGTATTTAAAACCTAAGGAGCACTTGGTGATCAGCAACCAAATTAGGAAATGGACACATCATTGTGCAGCAGCAGGGTGTCTTGCCRAAGGAATAACACATGTCTGTAACTCTTAAGTTTGGATAAAGGCAGTGGAATGAATTTAGAAATATGTCCACTTTTCACAATTCATTATGGAATTTTCTTTTCACAGTCCCCATGTTTGTATAAATAGTTCTTCTCTGAAAATAAAGCACAGTTAAAACATTTTCTCCCAATGAAAAAGAAATGCAACAAACACACCAACTTATTAAGTTCATACTGAGCATACAATGTGTTCTCCTAATTTAAGAACAGTTGTAGGCTTGAGGAGTTTTGAGGAGATTAGCTGTGAAGCAAATTTAAATGGAGATGAATTAGAGTAAAATAAACACAAACTGCCAAGTGAAAATGTAAAACTGGCGTGATGTTTCATGACACATAGCTGCACATGTAGACAACTGACGGTTATGAGGCTTTTAAAGAATAAAACRTTCAAATTTCATTTCATAAAATCTGATCAACATGCCACATTTAATGTTAATGAGATAAGCTAATTGTTCATGCAAAAATAAAAGCCTCCTAAATTGTGTGAACATTACCAAATAGTGGTCTTGCAATCAAATATATTATGGTCTAATTATATAAATAATTGCCACTTTAATGCATTTACTTTAAGCACGTTAAGAGTGAATATTCTTGTATTTGATTATTCGAAAGCATAGGCATCTTACACTAGTTCTTGAGGAAACATTGTTGCATTTATCATCTTTATCTTACAATGTGAAGATGAATTAGCTTATTCTGTTGTTGAAAAATGCATGATTGAAAGAATATTAAAATTTATTATTAAGCTATCTATCCTAAGAATAGTCACTCCATTACCATTGCATCCACTATATTTCTAAATATGAAATGCCATGAGATATGGAGCTTAACCAAGGATGAACACAAACCACATGCCCTGAAATACTATGAGAAAAATTTCAGTGAAGCAGAACAAGATAGAATATGAGCCAAAGGTGTTTGCTTACCTTGAATTTTCGTTTTAGACCCTAGTTGTGTTGTATTCAGATTCATGTTTGCTTAGAGATCCAATGAGGCAGAACCTGGAATGTTATGGCTATTTCATTCAACAAGGTAATATTTGCACAAAATATAAATACATATATTTTCTTAATGAACATTCCTAAAGTTAATAAAGCAATGAGACCCATGGTATTACAGGAGCATGCAAAATATATTAAATCAACTTAGATATTTTAGGAGTTATTAATAAAGTCTCTCTATACTTATATAATTAAATATAGTAAGCATGTAAATACAGCATAATTAAACTGGGTGTATTTTGGAATTTAAAAGTACATTATTAAATTTGAAATTTTCTGCCCAAATACTTTTATTCATTTTTGGAATATTAACATATAACACACAGCATTTTATATACGTATAAATGAAAAATGAATAAAAATGATTCCCCTGATWTCTATRTTTAAATATAATTTTTCAGTATTTTAGCATTCAATGTTATAAAGATATAATTTGTAATATAATTAGTGTGTGGAAAATATACTTTTGTTTTCTTAGCAAAGCAATATTCTATTAAAATATTTTGAATTAAAAATGTTCAATAAGATGGCATAGCTATCTTGGTAAACCAACAGTTTCAGAAAATCATTTTATGTCCTAAGATATATAAATATCTATAAGAGCAACAATTTTGACTGTGAAGGCAGGTTAGTTGTCTAAATCTCTGTCATAAATGAGGTGTCTCATTTGTGTAGAGATAGTTTTTGTATGTGCAGAGATAAAAATCTTTGGTCTGTGTGCTCATGTGTCTTTGCACAGATGTATAGTTCATGCTCATGTATGGGATATAAAAACAGCTGACTAGCACACTATCATTCACAGGGCAAGTGAGGGAGAAGACAGACTAGAACTCAATGCTGCTGCAGCATTTCTGTCTTCAGTTACAGTTGCCATCAGATATCTATGGATACTGACCGCTGGACGGATTTTTCATGTCTGGATAGCCTGTGGCTCGTGGTGGGCACCTCCTCAATCTCGTCGATGTCACAGGCATCTGCAGCATCTTGTGAGTAGTTGTGTTTCATGACCAGGATGTTCCTTCTGTTCACCGGTGGGATGAGGGGCTTGACTGGCTGCGTGGGTATCTCTGCCAAGATGGAAGCGTCCCTTGTGCTGAGGTTACTGCGACTGCCTTTCGTGCTGGACAGTTGGGATCCACAGTGATGGTCATGGATGCATTTGGAAGATGATCTCCGCAGTTTATGGTAATTTTCAAAGTCTTCTGCCACGTCTGCAAAGTCAGCTGTTGCTCCGGTTCCTCTGAGCGTACATAACTCATAGTGAGGAGGCTCAAAGACCTCCTGGAAAACGGTCTGGTCAAAGTCTGACTTCCTTTGGACGTATTTTTTACGAGGCTGTTTGATCTGTACAATGACAGAAACGATAATAAGGATGATCACAATGCAGGAAGTCACGCCAATGACCGTCCCACTGGTGTTGGTCAGCTGATCCAGCAGGCTGGTTTTCCTCTTTTCTGTAGGTAGGAGAGAGTGAAAACAACAGACAGACAAGAGGAGAAACAACCCACCATGTGTTAATATCACTTTCAAAATGCATATTCAAACTTTAAAGCAAAGTAGGCTGAGCATACAAYTTTCACAGCCYTAAATTATCACACGACAATTCTTCAAAATTAAGATTCTATTTTCATAATGGCTGTATTTCCACCCTTAAAAGTAACCATCCCATTGCTCACATCTCTACTTTGAAAATGAGCATGTCCATATAACATATTCATGCAAAAATTTACATAGACTTTAACACAATGTTTATGAATATTGTGGTAATTTCCTGAACTATGACTTGTTTTCTTTTCTCAGTCATAAGAGGACCTCTAAAATACTGAATTGGTAATGAATAAATAGACTTTTTTCATCTCTATTTTTGCTAAACGGGTAAACTTGAAGTTATAGGGCACACAGCCTTCTGATACCAAGAATAATTCAAGACAAAATCACAGCAGACATTTTGGAATGGTAGCAAGAGTTGAGCACTAAAATTCTGGTGTAATGATGGTATGGAAAATTTCCTATTAGTGGGTAGCAAATGGACACATGATAAAAGACCATAGAGATATGGTAGAGAGAATGCACTTGGGCGATAGTATCTGCATGTACAGAAGGTTGAAAGAATAACTTATAAGTAGTCCTCACAGAAGGATGGAAGGAATTAATATACTTCATAAAATATAGTAAAACAAAATAAAATGTGTGAGAAGTTTCCTGGAACAGTGAACACCTGTGGCATGTGAACAGTTAGAGAAATTAGATCAAATAATTTTAATCAAAAGTACAAAACTTCCCATAGTAATTATAAAAGTGTAAAACCAAGTAAAAAAAACTCCAAGAAGAATATATATAGAAGACGTACCCAGACTTAGAGATTTTAAAATTCTAGAGGAAAATAAATTCAACAAGGGAAAAAATGATACATCAAGAGAAATGTTCCACACAGTTTATCCTGAGGTAAATAAGCACTGGAGGTCAGAACATGATCACAGATTCAAGTTGCTTCATGCAAAATCAAATTAAAAATCGGATAAATAATAATATACAAAAATTCTAAAAATTCTAGTAAATCTGCTTTATAAATGAAAACAAAATCATTAATAAAATTATTTAATAAAACAAAAAATCAATAATTGTGGGATCTGCCTCAAAAAAGTCTTTAATTTACACATAAGGAAAACCATGGCCATGGAAAATCCAAATGACTAAGAAGAAAGAGGTAGAGAAACAGACATATTTGTCTTCTTCATATTCAGTAATCCCTTTCATAAAAAATATAATGAAATCTTTATTATTACAGTACAGAGCCCACACCTCATAGAACTGTGGTTGACTGGTGCCAGTAATAGAACTAAGTTTGCTGGGATATAAACGATTACATATAATAAAAGAAGACTACAATGTTAAGAAAAAATCCCTAAATATAATTTAATCAATACAGAAAAAATAACCAAACTGTGTTTAAAGCAAATCATACAAATATAGATTGCCCTTATTCTGTTATCACCCTGAACAGAGTATGATATAATGTATCAATTATTATGATGAGTTCTTGAGGTTGTAAGATATATAAAATAATATAGAAATTAATGAGTAAAAAGAGTATACAATAGTGATATGTGCAGGAAAAGCTCTGCATTTCATTAGAATTTTCAGCCTAAATCATGAAAGCTAAGGTGTATAGTATAAACCCTTAAG
>BDUI01038197.1:0-10703 GCA_002335545.1 Apodemus speciosus | reverse complement strand
ATGAAAGCAGTGCTGAGAGGAAAATTCATAGCCCTGAGTGCCTTCAAGAAAAAACAGGAAAGTGCATACACTAGCAAATTAACAGCACACTTTTGCTCTTAATTCATATGTTTGCTCTGAGGGAACTTAGTTACTATATTGTAAGCTGCACTATGGAGTTGATAGCTTGAAAGGGAACTTTTGTCTGTAACTAAAACCTAATAAGGAATTAAAATCTGGCAAAAGAAATATGAGTAATTCCAGAAGCTATACTTATCCACTTGAGCCTTGAGCTGCATCCTCAGCTGAAACTTGATTTCAGTCACATAAAACATTCTAACAGAAGCTGGGGAGATGGCTGAATGCTTAAGAATCTATATTATATAGAGGACTGAAGTTCAGTTTCCTGTATCCTGGTCCTATAGCTCACAACCACCTGTAATTCCAGTTCCAGAGGCATTTGACACAGTTGGCCTCCTTTGGAACCTACATACATGTGCACATATCCCTGCACTGGTACATGCACGTAGTTTAAAATATTTTAAAAGTAAATATTTACCCAGGAATTATGGCACATGTTAGACAGAGGTAGGTGGTGTTCTGTGAGTCAAAGTTCAGCCTGATTTGCATAGCAAATGATAATGCCCACAGGAGTATATAGTAAGAACCTATTTTAAAACATAAAAATAAATAAATACATACATATATACATACATAAATAAAAACTAGCACATATGCACATACAGAATTTGCCCAAGATCAAGATCAAGCCAGTTAATATGGAGAGGGCTTACAAGGTCACATTCTAGCTTGGGAACTATTGGCAGTTGATGGCTGCTAGGGAAAAGAAAGTCACTTTTTACTCAGAGGGTGTCCAATGTTAGACTGACCATTCTCCAGTGGACTTGGTGGTATTTTTTTTTTAAAAGAAAAAGAGGAAACAAACTTTCCAAGACGATGTATTCAGAAGGACCCAGGAAGGATTAGAAGGTGGAAATGGGAGGATAAAGATAGATAAATAAATAAATAAATAAATAAATAAATAAATAAATAAATAAATAAATAAATAAATAAATAAGCAAGCTCCACATCTTATAAATGTGTATATATGTGGGTTGGAATTGAGTCTTTTAGAACCAGTGCTCACCTAGGCTTCTGGCCAAATAAACCTGAGTCACCCAACTCTCAGGATGGTACTAGGCTTCTCAAAGATCTAATTTCTGCAACAAATGGGAATTTACAGCTGCTCTAACACCATGCACACACCCATTTTTTAGCAATGGGTGGGGAATATGTGGCTGGGGAATGCAACACTAACATAAGCCTTGCTACACCCCAAAGAATTTGAAGGTCTCTGTGACAGTGAAGTTCTGATATATCAAAGCTTGCCATCAACTTTGGTGGACAGGGATCTACCCTCTTTTAATAATACTCTTATACTGGACAACATACTGACAGATAAACACTATGGTATGCTTATTGACCCCAGCACAATAAGCACAAGACTATATGCTGGAACTGGCATGGCGCAGGTGAAATCTAGCCATGGGCATATACTAACAGATCCTTTCATCTAACTTTCCTGGGGAAAGAGACTCGAGAACACCTGTTGTGCAAGAGGAAGATTATTATGTCAGTCTATTGAATTTCAAGTGTGGCTAATACCACTTGTGTATAGATGCAATAATCTGGAGCCATAATAGAAAACCTACAACAACATAGGTTACTTACAGCCTATATCAAATGACCTACTAGATATTTATAGAATTCCATCTAACAGTTTCTGAATATGTTTAACCTATGTAAATATTTTCATCACAAAGCAAAGGTAAATGTGTGAAAAGACAATTATATTAACTAGTTGTAAGCATTATGCTATTTTCTACAATTAACATTATAATGCAATGTATAATGCACAGCACATACATACATTGCATGTTATATTAAAAAATTCCATTAGTTTCTTTTTGAAAATTTTATTTATTATTGTGAATTTGTGTGTATGATGTATGTGGAGGAGGGTGGTGTTGCCTACAGGTTTAAAGGTCAGAAGACAACTTTGTGTAGTCTGTTCTCTGTTTCCAACCTTATGCTAATTTCTGGGACTGAGTTTAGGTAATCAGGCTAAGCAATATCATTTATCCACTGAGCAATCTTGCTATCCCTTTTGTATTCTTCAGTGTTCTTGTAGCCTAGGCTGGCCTTATTCTCATTATGTAGCTGTATGAATTACTTTCTGTTACTGTGATAAAACATGACAGAAAGTGTCTTTAAAAAGGAACAGGTTATGTAGTTTACAGTTCCAGAGGGAGTGTTCATGAGTGGCAGTAAGTCATGGTAGAAGTTAGCAGAGCAAAAAAACTGAGATATCTTCAACCAAAAGCAGAAGGCAGGAAAGCAATTGGAAGCATGGTGAGGGTATAAACTCTTAAATCCCACCCCAAGTGATACATTTCCACAATCAAGGCTGCATCTTCTAAAGCTCTCCAGGCACCACTAACTGAGGATTTGGTTCTCAAATGCTTGAGCCTATGGGGAACATTTTTTATTTAAGCCATTACAGCAGCTATGTCTAGCCTCAAACTCCTGATCCCTCCTGTACCTACTTCGCAAATTCTGGGATTATTATTCTACCCACCATGGCTGGCTTACTTAATTTGATTTCACATATTTATTTGAAAAACAATTACTAATAGAAACAAAATACATTCCTCTGCACATTTCCTTGTAAAAGAAAATGCCATGTTTTGCCATTAACTGTTGCAAAAACTTAAAATTTATTTGAAAAAGGTAAGAAATTTCACTCTAAATTTACCTAAAGTTGGTCTTTATACTGACTGCCTATTATACCAAGTAATACAATTTAAGCAAAATACAAGATATACCAAAATGCTTCATGCATATGTAGTACAAGTAAAAACAAAATTAATCTATAAATTATCCTAGAAGGTGAAAAGTAATCATTTCCTATGATGAATAAAAAGGCATATGAGGACTTTTTTTGGAATGATGCCATTTCTGAATTTTAATTTTTTATACTTAAATATCAATTTCATACAGTTTTAAATTTTAAAATGTAACATATGCAATTTGAACCTCACTAAATTCTTTAATTTCACTTTTAATGATGATATTAGATTTCACTTTCTTCCTGGAAACATATTTATATGCACTTATTTGAGGGCACAATTTTTGCTAAATTTTAGTGTTTTTGAGCATGAGGTCCTAACATCTATAGATCAAACATAGGTATAGATCTTCTTTCACTAGAATTAGGGGCTTGCAGATTAAGCTAGACCAGGCGGTAAGGAATCTTCCTTTCTCTGCCTCCCAAGCACTAAGATTAGACACACATGCAACAGCGTGCAGTTTTTATGTGGATTCTGGTATCAATTTATGTTTCCATACTATCAATGTAAGTACTTTACCAACTGATCTACTTCTTTGTCCAGATTAGGCTTATATTACTCAAACATTTTATAAAATGGTATAGTAAATTACCAGAATTATGATTGCTACAAATTAAATACTTTCTTTTTAAAATTTATGGAATTAATTGCTTTTATTATTTGAAAATAATTTCATGTTTTAAATTATATTTTGTGTGACTGATTGTTTTGCCAGCCTGTAAGCCTGTGCATCAAATGTACTTCATACACTCAGAGGCCAGAAGTGGATATCAAATTACCTGGGGTCTGGAGTTATGGATATTTGTAAGCTTTCATGTTGATACTGGGAATCCAGGTTCACTGAAGAAAACCCAATGCTGTTAAATGCTGATCCACTTAAATATTTAAATATTATTTTAGATTTAATAGTTAAGTTACTGTTAAATTCTATTTGAGCCCCATCTTAGTTTAATAATTTTGGAGAGGCTATTTAAATTCTTAGAATTTAAGTTTTCTCTCTATTTAAACAAGTTTCCTGTGAAGAACAAGTGAGGAATTATGTTTGCTTATATATAGGACAGTATATTTCTGCACTTGGATGTTCATAGAATAGTGCTAGAGATAAACAGAGGGGTGAGGACCAAGAGAAATAATGTATAATACAATGTAAAACCACAATTCAAATTGTATTTTGAATCAAATAGTTTGTCATAGGTCTTCTAAACTGTCTTCCAATGAAAACTTCCAAGAAACCTTTAATTCTCCCTAAAAGACATATTTAAAATAGTATAATGGTGGCTGGAGAGGTAGAGCAGTCAGATGCCAACACTGCACAGTAGTTGTCTTGCAGCATGGCCTCTCACTGACCTCCAACAGAAAGGAGGTAAGAAGATGCACATACCATGACTCATACAACTCCAACTGCCTACAAATCCACCCATGGTAAAACACTTAATAAACAACTGGCTACAAAAACCTCTCCTGCAAGAGTGTGCCTTCTACTGGAGGGATGAAGAAACCTCATCCATATAGGCCTGATACTGGGGTACTCCTTGAAATATCAGGCACTTTAAGAAGTTGGCTAAACTTCTGATTTGCAAAGTTTTTTCCAGTATCTGGTGGCAGAAATTGATCAGGATTTCAAAACAAATCTATGCTTCCAGGGTGCAGTTATTGGTGGTTTTCAGAAGACAAGTGATGCCTATCTAGTCAGCCTTTTTTTTTTAAAGATACAGACCTGTGTAATATCCATGGGAAACGTCTAACGATCATGTCACAATATACCCAGTTAGCATGTAGCACATGCAGAGAACATGCTTAAGAACTTGGGATCCTTCTCATGGGAGGGCACCAAGGCCAGACACTGTTACTGATGCTGTGATGTGTTTACAGATGGGAGCCTGGCATGGCTGTCCCATGAGAGGCCCTACCAGCAGCTGAATGAGACATATGTAGATACTTACACCCAACCATTGGACTGAAATTTGGCACTCCTGTGGTTGAATTAGGGGAAAGGTTTTAGAAGCTAAAGGGGAAAGCGACCCCCAGAGAGAACAGCAGTCTTTACTTACCCAGACAACATGGAGCTCCTAGAGACTGAGCCACCAACCAGGAGCATGCACAGGCCAGTCCTTGGCCCCTGAAATAAATATAGCAGAGTTTGCCTGGTCATGTCTTAGTGGGAAATGTGCCTAATCTTTGAGAGACTTGAGGCCCCAGGGAAGTTAGGAGGCCCGCTGTAGGGGGAGTGCCATCTCAGAGGCAAGGGAGAGGAAGGAATGGGATGAGGAATTATAGGAGGGGGGACAGAGTGGTGAAAACAATGACAGTAATGTAAATAATTAAATAATAAAATTTTGAGGCAAAGACTCATGGGAGGGAACAGAAGGAGGTTTGTCAAGATGGCAGAAGCAGAGGACTCTCCTGGAGAACAGGAAGCAGTGTTATCTAAGCCCCTGTTTGCAGGGTTATCTGATGTGTCAATTTCACAGATCATTCCCATAGAAGGAGAGATTACTGTCCCCACAAGAGCTCCTGTTCAAGAACATGACAGCTCCACACTAAATGAACCCATTCATTGGACCATTATTGCAAGATCTAAAAGCTGTGGGGAGGAAATTTATGCACATTTTATATCCAAGGAAAAGTAATGCCCAGTTAAGAGATTGGGATTTGTGGGGCCCATTGATAGTTTGTGTGGTGTTTGCATTGATGTTACAAAAGACTCCCATTGATGGGGAGAAAGATGGAGGAGGCCCAGAGTTTGCAGAATTATTTGTTATTATTTGGTTTGGAGCAGTTCTCATCATGCTAAATTCCAAGCCTCTTGTCTGAAACATTTCTATTTTTCAGAGTCTCTGTGCATTAGGATACTGCATACTTCCCTTGAACATTGCAATGCTGATCTGCCACCTGCTGCTTTTGGCAGGGCAGGGACCAATAAACTTCATGATTTAACTTTTTGTGGTGTTGATGATGTTTGTTTGGTCTGTGATTGCATCTACAGAATTCTTTGCTGACAGACAGCCTCCAAACAGAAAAGCCCTGTCAGTGTATCCTGTCTTTTTATTCCTCTTTGTTATCAGTTGGATGATACTCATATTCACTCCATAAATCCAGAAACACACATTCATGAACTGAAGGCTCACCTGAAACATAATGGTTATCAACAACAAATTCCCCCACTCTCATTCAATTATTGGGGTATTAAAAGGGAGTCACATACCACTGTTGTCATTTATATAAGAAACTGATATTTGCGAGACTGTCCTTTTCCTCTTAATGTTATTATTTTCAAATACTTGTACATACCATATTTGTGTCAACCAGTGACTCGAGCAAATAGACCCACTCTATAAATTACAGAGTTGGTGACCATCTTTAGCTTGGAGAATATTTGTCCAGGTGCAGGTCTTAAACACATTGCCTTGTGACTATTAGAATATGCCTCTTTTCTTTTTTATATTTTAAATTAGATATGCTCTTTATTTACATTTCAAATGTTGTCCCCTTTCCTGGTTCCCCCCTCCCCTGAAAATCCAATAAGCCATCTCCCCTTCGCCAATCAACTATCCCCCACTTCCCTGTCCTAGTATTCCTCTACACTGCTGCATCAAGCCTTTTCAGGACCAAGGGCCTCTCCTCCCTTGGTGTCTAACAAGACCATCCTCTGCTACCTATGAGTCTGGAGCCATGGGTAACTCCATGTGTACTCTTTGGTTGATGATTTTTTTTCCTGGGAGCTCTGGGAGTACTGGGTGGCTCCTATTGTTGTTCCTCCTATGGCACTGCAAAACCCTTCAGCTCCTTGGGTCTTTTCTCTAGCTCTCCCATCGGGGACCCTTTTCTCAGTTCAATGGCTGGCTAAGAGTGTCCCGCTCGGTATTTGTCATGCACTAGCAGAGCCTCCCAGGTGATATCTATATCTGGATCCGGTCAGCCAGTACTTCTGGGCATCAATAATAGTGTCAGGGTTTTGTAACTGTATATAGGATGGATCCCTGGGTGGGGTAGTCTCTGGATGGTCTTTCCCTCAGACTCTGCTCCACCCTTTGTCTCTTTATTTCCTTCTATGGGTATTTTGTTCACCTTTCTACAAAGGACCCAATGATCTATACTTTGTTCTTCCTCCTTCTTGGGCATCCTTTGATATGTGAAATGTGTCTTGGGTATTCCATGATTCTGGGATAATAGCCACTTATCAGTGAGTGCATACCATGTGCCTCTTTTCATAAATAATAAACTGTATCCATTACTTTTCTTTTCTTCCCCAAACTCGAGAAGGCAACAAGAGGTTAGGAACAAGGTTTGTAGATGTGGGAAGAGAAAATGTGTTAACTTGTTTCAGATTTTGATCAGAGGTACTGGTATATTTGGTTGGTTATTTGTTTTTAAGCAAACAGCATATAAAAAATCAGCTTTTGAAATATTTTTGTATACTTACCTTTCTGTCGTGTGTAACAGTACCTCAGCTTATATTCTAGATTTTAATCTTTCATAGAGTTTTAGTAGTCAAACAAGCAACTCCCCTTTGAAGTTCTTGATGGTTTAATTTTGAGCTTCTCTAAGTAGTAGAAGATCTCAGAAATCTAGGTTTATGGTTCGTAATGCATATTGTCATGTGGGCACCTTCCTTTAAGGTATAGCTTACATAGGGCATATCTAAAAGAACTTATTTTGTGCAACCCAACCTCAGACTAGAAAGGAAGGCTACACACCAGAAGCGTGCATTTAACCAAATGGACATAGAGATCTAGTGTTCTGAATGATAATGGAAGAGCTTGATAATAGAAGGATGATTGCATACATGATGAAGGGTTAGTTGAGTTTACAGCTGCTGCCTTTCCATAGTGGGCACAACGGGTTTTTTGTTTGTTTGTTTATTATATATGGAGGGGTTTCTTTTGGAGTTGGGCTAGGGGATAGAAATTTGTTTTGTGTGTTTTAGACTTTATTTATAAAGCTAATTACCTTCCCTTTAGATGTTTACATTTTGCACATGTGCATCTACCTGTGTAGATATTTATGCACATGTGCATCTACCTGTCTCAGATATTTATGCACAAGAGTGAAGGCTTTTCGGGGAACAGAACATCTAAGGCAGGTTGATTTTCAGACAATCAGGACTCCTATAAAATATTAAGAACTGATACCTTCTGTATGTTTCATATTGAACTCTAATAGATGAAGATTAGGAGTCAGAAAACATTCATTGTAAATATGCAATTACTTGTAAAGATAGAAATTTCTTATTCCATGTGTTTTATCATAGAATTTAAACATTTATTGATTTTTTATTTAAAGACTACCTTCATATAAATATATGATTCTAAAAACATATTTTTTCTCATTCTCAGAGTAACCAAATGAGCAACACTAGGCCAAATGGTCTCTGTCCCAAACTTATCTAATGGTTTGGGAGTATATATTTGAAGTCATTGTAATTTATGTTTTAAATTATAAACCCTGTGAGGATAAATATGGTATTTCAATCTTGAAAACTTTAACCCTAATAATTGAAATTTATCACAAAATATTATTTCTTTCCAGTATCAGAAAATTTTAAATATTCTATTCAAATATCTTTCCTAAGTTGTTTTTTAATCTGTCCAATTAATTATAATAATGAAGTAACCATACTTCTCAAATTTAGTCTTTACTGGATTTTACTCAGGTGAAACATTTACTCTGAAAATCCTAAGACCACAAATCATAAGGATTTTGGAGGGTTAAACACATTGGATATAAGGCAGCTTGATCCTGTATGTGTTAATCTGTTGCTCTTGGGTGATTTGATGAATGGTTTTTATATGTCTTAAAATGAGGACTAGGGCTGTAGATCAGTGATAGAACATTTGCTAGGCATGCTCAGTTCTCTAAATTCAACCCTTGGCA
Source organism: Apodemus speciosus (assembly GCA_002335545.1). Lineage (NCBI taxonomy): Eukaryota > Metazoa > Chordata > Mammalia > Rodentia > Muridae > Apodemus > Apodemus speciosus. Next base: position 1,941 of record BDUI01038197.1, on the reverse strand, counting down.
TTGCCAAAAAAAGTGGATAAACTGGAGGCCTAATTATTTTTTTCTGGAATTAAATGATCAAAGGATATGAATAAATTTAATATATTCAAAAATCTGTTGCTTTCCATGACAAAAGAAGTCCTGACTCTGGAAGTTGTAATATAGCTTTTCCTGGTTTGCTGCAAAGGCACATGGTTGACTGTAGAAATGAGGACTGGAAGGGCAGAAGCATCCAGGAGAGGAACTTCAGATGTAAGATGGCAGTTTCATGCTTCTTGTGAACTTCAAGCTTTTGAGTATCTCTGCAGAATGTGCATGGGTATCATAGCCAACTTGGATGATCACCTGCTGCTTCTACATCTGAGACCATGACAGTCTTTTCCATGTCTTAGCAATAGGAAGAGTAAAGAATTGATTTAATGGGGTTCAGATTACAAAAACTCTAATGATGACAACATATTGGAATGTTCTATATGTTTCTTAAAATTCATCAAATCTTAAGGGGTTTTGTGTGTGTGTGTTTTGTTTGGTTTTGACTTCAAAGTTATGTAAGTTGAATTTGATCTTTTCATTGTGGGATCTTTTGTTGGCCAAAGTTACATAGCATGAGACTGATAAGCATTTCACTGTTGACTCTGTCTTTTATAAATAGTACCCTCAAAAATGTGATTAGAAGGCTAATAAGCCTATACTTGGATATATAATATAATCTGTTGGATAACTGCATTTGAGCTGATTGCTTATTCCTGGAGATGAAATGAAAATTTGTCCGTTGATATTTTTGGGTACCATCAAGTTGTGCTAGTATGCTTTGATCACTGAAGTGATCTTTAACTAGATTGTTGGTTTCTAGGATGGTTGTATGGAAGTAAATGTATGAATGTTGATGGATCCATGTATGTAAATTAGAAGTCCTTCTCTAGATTCTGTGTGCCTTTGATATAAATATAAAACAAATAGGGACAATAATTTATGATTATTCATAACTAACATTTAGAGCATTTACTATATACCAATTTACTATTCTAATTTTAAAATAATTTTTGTAACATCTTTATTAAAGTACACATTACCATGAAAATTCATCCTGTCAAGGTACAATTCATAAGTCCTTACTATCATCACAGAATTACACAACTGTCATCACTATCTAATTTGAGAATATCTGTCTTTATCAATCTGGAGAGAAATAAGTCACCTTAAGTCACCTGTCAATTACCAGTTTACTTTCTATCCATCTGGCCAGGCACTATTCTTAATGCTTGCTCTTGTTCCTCCACTCCTCAACATAAAGTGCTACATTTCACAATTTAGAGGAGAAAACATGCCCAGAAATGTAATTGTCCAAGGTCATGTATTGATGCATGCAAGTGAATTGATGGGAAGAACACATTAGATGAAATACAGTTTGTATTGCACTGTTAGGTCCATAGAGTAAACACATGTCCCCTCTTACTCATCTTTGCAACAGAGAACTGACTAGAAGTAGATATGTCTTTTTTTTTCCAGAGTAATGCGCTCTGGCATCTGAGCACACAAAGCAGGCAGACACAGGTTTGCTACCCTTACTCCTCCTTGAACCCTCTTTCCTCTCTTCACACATACATAATCTATTTTTCTTTAAGCTTGAAGAATCAAGCTACTACTTAAAATTTTTCCATTTCACACATACCACATAGGATACTGGGTCTATTTTGTTTGTTCGTTTGTTTTGTTTTGGGGTTTGGTTTCTTTTTTTGTTTATTTTTATTTTATATATTTTTTGTTTACATTCCAAATGATTTCCCCTTTCCCGGTTACTCCCTCCCCATAAGTCCCATAAGCTCTCTTCCATCTCCCCATTCCCCAATCACCCTTCCCATTTCTCTGTCCTGGTACTCCCCTACAATGCTGCATCAAGCCTATCCAGGACCCTCTCCTTCTTTCTTCTTGGGCATCATTTGATATGTGAATTGTGTCTTG